>JAVSBS010029491.1:33341-48931 GCA_033124195.1 Coracias cyanogaster
CATCCAGGTCATTGATGAAGATATTAAACAAGACTGGTCCCAAAACTGAGCCCTGAGGGACACCGCTTGTGACCGGTGGCCAACTGGTAGATCAAGAGGCAGACCTTCGCACATTAGGTCATTGAGTAAGAGTGGATTGGGACTTAGGTTTTAGATGTCTAAGTTTGAAAACAGGTTGACTTAGGCAGATAAATTCTGCCAAAGATAAGCAACCAGCAGCATTTTACAAAGCTGTTCAGGACAGTAAAGTGTAGAGGTTCCATTGCTTAAATCCAGTCTTTTACTAGAAGAAGGCCTACACTGATGTGAATTCAACTAGCTAGTATCACATTTCCATGTACGAAAATGAAGTTCTAAACAGAGTGGAAAAAAAAGGCACTGTTGACAATGAAGCAACTGAGGAACTTGTTTAAAGAAAGAAAACTTCCAACAAGCATGATGTGCAACACAAAAGGCAAAACTATGTGTATGTGCATTGTTACGGACTTCTTATACAAATGAAGGGGAATGGAAGAAACCTTGAGGAAGCATCCAAAAGAAAACCACCTATTTCAATAGTGTTAAAACATCCTAACACCAGCTATATGTACAAGCGGACAACACATGGATTGTGATTTTAGCTCTTCAGTAGTCTTGCCTCTTTCTTCGGCTACCTCTCACGTTATTAAAATGGTATGTGGGTCGCAGTCGCTGAAGCTAAAAGTGACACACTACCCAAATAATTCACTCAGGTGTTTCCAGTTTCACCACACCCACAAATAATACCTTTAATTTCTCCTGAGGTTGTGAAGAAGATACTTATGGAGACTGCAAAATACAGAAGCGTCTACTCAATCCAGTGTTCTAAAATACAAGACTTCTTCACCAGGCTGTAGCAACTAAGAAGAAAACAGATACAAAACACTTCTCTACCACAGGCCTGTCCCAATAAATTGGTTTTCCATGGACAGACACTTAGCAGCACAGAAACTGCAGCTGAGCCCAGCTGAGCTTCAGAACACATGCTACAGCAGCACTGCAAAAGTGAACTGAGGTAGCCTGGAGCAAGCAAAGAAGATGGTAAGAAAACTGGCAATTATAGCAACACAGCTGCAATGACTCCTTTCTGTCCTGCTTTTCAACTGAGAAAATGTATCAGTTGAATTGTAATCAAACACCACATGTTGTTAAAACACTATTTTAACTTGAGAAAAATGAGCCACAGTCTCCTATGGCTTATGTCACTAACTGCAGTGTTGATTCTGCCATACTTAAAATAGCGTGTACTTACAGTACACTTGCTTACCATATAGGGACTTCAAAAAAGAAAAAAAAAAAAATGAAGGGGATAACTCAGAGAATAAGACACCATGTTGTTTACCATCCAGCAGTGGCAGAATTGCAATTAATTCACTTACCATGAGAACTGCAGCAGAAACATATTTACTCGGACAGCATAACAACTGTCAGGAATTTGAAAATTGAATTCAGAAGAGAGAAGACTCTTATAAATGTTTCTGATTGCTGAGCTGTGGGAATTCTCTCTGCAGCAAAGGAAAATTGCTTCAGACCCTCACAGAATAAAGCCTCATTAATTGCACATAGGGATGAACAAAGTAAAATAACCCAGGTATAATCCCTTACTCTGTCCACTTTGAAAGACTACTAAAATATCTATTTATAAAGCTTTTAAACATTTGCAAACCATTTTTGTGTATACTTCAGAAGTAAAACAGTTTGTTCAGATAAATATTTCACCTGCCCATGCTACTTTATTTCCAATGACTTGATTAAACTTTTAAGACATGAAGGAATGTGCTGTGTTCTTGACATTCAACTCTAACTGGATGACTGAATAATTAGTAAAAAAATCCTAATTTGTACTTAAACTTCTGTATTTTGCTAGGAGTACAACTTTCAAAAACATTTTTTTCCAGGTCTCTTTTTACTTTAGAGAGGGTTTTTTTTTCTAATGAGAAGCAAGCAGCACTGACTTGATTTCTTAACAGGTGGTGCAACTTGTTCATACCACCAGACACTACTGTGAATCGTTAAATATTTTCTGCATTGCTGGCATGACTCAGAACCATGTGTATGGTGTTGTATTTGGCTGATTTAATGTGCAGAAGAATTAAAATACAGTGCAAAACAGTTAGACAGCATGCTGAAATAGTCCTTAGATTTCTTACAGCATCACTGTATAGTGAACATTAGGAGGTCAATAATTGCAAGGCTGGAACCACTAACAAGACTATATTCCTACCAAGTTTGCAGTTAATATTCTTACACAGGAAGAATGCATTAAAAAAAAAAAAAGAAGAGTCTAAAAACAGAGTTAAGAATGAGGGGGGAATAGTTTTATCTCAATATTGAGCATATTTAAAACTGACACCTTTGTCAAAGTTCTTAGAGAAGAAAACTGCTGGTGTGACAGCAAATGAGAATACTATATCCTGTTCTGAACTTTTGCAGGGCAATTGGAAATTGCTTCTGAATTAGAGCATTGATAATAGAGAATGACACAGGACAATATGAATTAGTATGGCAAAGACAAGAAATTAATTGGTCAAAAGTCTTGAGGCTTCCCAGACTGAAGAGTAAGAAGATGACAAGGCTGTATAAGTAAAAGAGAGACACCACATAGCTGTGATATTAGTAGTTTGTGCATAAACTTTGATGGCAGCAGAAAGACAGCTCGGTATTTCATGGAAACTGTTTCAATTTTCATATAAGTTATCATCAGTGAGAACAAAGATAAGGAAAGGATGCAAGGAACCATAACAGTGTGCATGGTTTGCCACTTCTGGGATGTTCATCTGCCATCTCTACATCTGCATGCTGTAGTTGATCTGTTAATGTATCATGAATGTGTCAGATTTCCAAATGAACAGTAGTTCCACCTGTGGTCCTTCTCTAGCCTCAAGCCACATATGAACAGGTATGACATCTTCCAAACAACTAATAGACTAGCTTTTGAGTTTGAGCCTAGAGGAGGATTTTTATACTGAGTCAGGTTCACAAACAGGTTTGCTTTTCTTGGCCTGCTTTCTTGAATCTTTACAACCAGTACACACATTTTCCCAAATCCATTATTAGGTAAGAATGCATAGCCTAGATGCAACACATACTATTCCTATAATATTATCTACTACACTTAAAAGAAAGCTGAATTTCAGCCTGTATTGTCCCAAACAAATGTGTACTAGATTTGTGTTCAGGAGTTGGTGAATAGCAGCATTGGCTCAGAATCTAGCAGAGTTTTGCACTTCCCAAGTTCTTGCTCAATCTTAAAATGGTAGGTTTCACAAAAAGAACATGGATGGGGAAAGAGGAGACCACATCAGATGCATGTAGCTTTTTAGTTCCTTAAAAAAAGCAGAACTTCAGCTTAACTAAAATGTTCTAGGAATCCTGTCTTTATTGTTTGAGTTACATTTTTAATTATAGAACAGTTGTGGTTGGAAGGGACCTTTGGAGGTCATCTTTTCCAATCTGCTGCTCAAGCAGAGCCCAGGACCTTGCCTAGATGGCTTCTGAATAACTTCATGGGTGGAGACTCCATGACCTCCTTGGGCAATCTGTGCCAGTGCTCTGTATTTTTTACAGGGGAAAAAAGTGTTTACTAAAATTAAGAGGAAACCTCCAGTGATTCTATTTGTGTCCATTGCCCCTTGTCCTGTCACTGGGCACCACTGAAAAGAGCCTGGCTCTGTCCCCCTTCAGGTATTTATACATAGTGAGAAGATCCCCCTGAGCTTTCTCTGCTCCAGGCTCAAACAGTCCCACCTCTTTCAGCCTTTCCTCACAGGAGGGGGTGGCTCCAGTCCCACAATCATCTTCATGGTGCTTCACTGGACTCTCTTCAGTATGTCTCTCTTGTACCAAGGAGCCCCATAAAGGACAACTGTGCGTTACTAACGCATTCCAGTGGCAATTAACTATATGTATTACATAATGGAAAAAAATACGGACACGTTTCAGTACTATTAATTTGGGTAACATTTTCATTTACAATAATTATTTTCTTTTGAAGGCTTTTTCTCCACAATAGATCTCTGTTGCCTTTATATTTACAAATTGTTTAAGAGTGCATTTAGCACTGCCTTACTTGCCCAAGTTGCTCAGAACTCAACAAAACCATCCAAACATTGATCTCCATTTATGAATACTGCTTACAAGAGCTTATATACAAGAAGGAGATGCACTTGCAATGAGTTCCATCAACTGCAACAGAAACTGTTGTTAATTGTATTTCCTTCTTTTTGTTATTGTGTTCACAAACACTCGTCTAACTTAGAACTTCAGGTTTCAAATTCATTAAAACACTACTTTTGGGTAAAAGTTACAAGCAGACACCAGGCATATAAGAACTCACTTTAAGTTACCTGCTAGGTAATTATTCCCAGCAGATAATACCCTTATGAAGGATATACATTAAATGATTTGAGTTGAAGAACCTGCAGTAATGACTGAAAAAAAAAGCATATACAACATTTAATAAAAACAATGACTCTGTATGCTTGGAAAAAATGAAAAAAGCATGAAATAATAATCTTAAAATCTAGCAAAGCAGTGTTAAGCAATTAATTAGATTAAATAGTTTAGTTTCTCAATATACCAACAGAGAAAGTGAAATTAAAATGATCCCAATAAAAGTTTAGACATATCTCAGTAGAGGAACTATTTCAGAACCTACACAGGAAGCTAAAAGTAAGGTTAGGGGTCTCTTGGCACAAGTCATCTCAGTAATGACTAGATATTACTAGAAGAATAGAATTGATTTGGTCAAATGGAAAGAGCTAACATTTAATAATGTTATCTTGAAAGATAATTTCTGAGTAGTATAAGGAATAATAAGGAAATAGAATAAGAATAATAAGGAAGTAGAATAATAACAACAAGGAAAATACCATTTGTTTGGTACATCCACATCAACAGTAAAATACCAAAAAGCAAAATCACATTATACTGCAAAAGGAGCAGGTAATTTTGATTTCTCAGAACTAGCCCCTTAGATCAATCCTTAATAGATGTTACAGAAAGCCTCTTCCTCTTTATGATTCATGTAACAAGACCTCAAATGCTACTTGCATCGTACTGTCTTTCATACCTCTGGGATTTGTTTATAAATTATTCCTAACCTTATCAAGGAACAATGTAATATATCGCAAAATACAAACAATCAGCAACGTTGTGTATACAACAACTATCTGTTGACAGGGAAGAAAGATAACACAGAAACACTCTGAACAGAAACTGTGTAATCAACTGTGACAGTTATAAGTACAAAGTCTGTATGTAAAATTAGCATCTATTAGTTCATTTCAGAGAAGAAATATTCTCCGAAGTACTGAACATGCTCATAGCAGAAGAAAAAATAGAATATTATTGGCATTTCAAAATCTATTCCAGTTAATTGCTAATTTTGTTCATCCAGATTACATGGAAAATCTGCATATTTTTGAGAAAGTTCAAAGACCTGTGACTATAAATCCACTTAAATGAAAAATAGGGAAGAAGAAAAGAGTTGTTCTGACTGGAAAACCAATGCATTTTGTACAGGAAAAACTTGGTTACATAATCACCTGCCAACACTGTAAATGCCTACTAATGAAGTCATGCAGTAACATTTCATTTTGCTCCCAGAGGGAAAAAAAACAAAAAACTCTTTTAATTGGAAATGACTTTGCTTGCTAGAGTTACCACAACGCACACATACTTGCTAACTCAACTGCCTTGTCTCACTGTAACAGACTGAGACAAACAGCAAATTACAGCATGTCATAAAGAAAAGTTTGCCTAAAATGCTGTTTGCTGCTTTAAAAAAAAGCATTCCTAAAAATATGTATGTTTACTATTCTTTGTATGAGTCTTCGAGAGTATGGAGCCACCTACTGTATTCCTTAGCTCATTTTGAAAGTAGTCGCCCTTCAGGAGATCCCAAACAGAAAACAAATCAAAAATCCTAATTTTCAAGTGTCTAATCTTGCAATTTAACTCTGTATTTTTAATGCAGTCTTTCTGTGCAGATTCCTAAGGGTTTTTCTTTTCTTAAAGAAAAAAAAAACCAAACATGATATTTTGGTGTACAAATATAACAAACTCCCGAATCAGATGCTATGCTTAGGATTTAAATTCCAATGTTTCTACACAATTGGAACCACAAAACTAACTATATCAACCGGAAGAAGGGATGGCAGGCATCCTCAAAGGCTGGCCCTTATTATTTTACTGAAGCTCAGGTCTCCAGCTTGTCTTAGAAAAGTAAATTAAGATTTTACTACAGGCTACAACCTCAACGAAAAATTGGTAAGGCAAACTCTGTTTGACCTTCTCCACTCTTCCAAATACAGCGGCTCTTTTCTTCATAGTAGAATAAAGAAATAAGTGGGAATTCAGAAAAAAAAAATCTTGCTCAGCTGACTTGTTATTCTCATCAAGAAAACACCACGATTTCAGCAATAGCTCCATCTAAATTAAAGTAGACACAGAATATGCAGAAAACCATAAAAGGGTTCTGTAGAAAGCAAATATCTAGTCTTTTGTAAAAGCTGCTTTACAAGAGTGGCAAAAGAGAAAACAAAAAAAGTCATGCTGACTCATTCTAATAGAGCTCTGTGTAGACCTGAACATATTTCTGGAGTAACCTGTGAGATCATAAGAACTGTATGACAGCCACTCCAGAGGGAAATGAAGGTAGGCTGATATACTAATCAAATCTATGAGCCATAGAAACCAGAAGCTACAGCAGGAAAGTTCTTTGTGTCACACTGATGTACAGTGTTGTCACGTCAGTTTTATTCAAGGCAACTCTAACACCTGATGTTCCCAGAATCCCATCCGCTGCAGTTCTGCACTTACATCTCACAAAAATTACCAAGACGTAAGTTTCCCATGGCAATTACTTCTTCATAAGTGACTTCAGGCTTGGAAAACCTGCAACGTTCATCCAACAATTCCTCCAAGAAAAAATCCAAGAAAAAATAAGGGTCAAAATCATCTTATATAACACGAACAACAAAGTTTGAAGCACTTGAGTCTAGTCTTTATGACCAGAAAGAGATCTGGCACTTCCAGATGGTCATTCATTTCATTCTAAATAAATCTTCTATCCTCCTTTATCATCCTCTGGAAATGCCCACGTCTTTTCACTGACTCTGAATGAACCATGATGTCATTCTCCTAAATCTTAAAAAGAGAATACTTGGATAGCTCAAATTAAGCAAAATCCCCCTAGTACAACAACATCAATAAATTTCAGTTTAAATACAAAACATTATTACTTTTTAATCAATTCATTTTTTCTAAATTATTAGAATAAGGAATATGGCGTATAGTAACTTTGTTGCCATCTTCCTACAGAATATACATCTCATTCCATAGATTTTTAACAAAGCTTTTTGTCCATTAATAATAGAAATTGTTTGGCTGATTTCAGAAAGCACGAGCTCCATATTTATAGCTGATATCTAAAGTCTGAAGAATATGTCCTACCAAATTAAACCAATTTTGAGGCAAATTACTAAATGGTGCATAGATCATTCTCTCAGTATTTTTAATAAAGAGATTTACGTAACAATTAGGAATTTGATCTACTGTAAAACTGGGGTTGCTTTTTTTCCTTTTCTGTAGAGCATTAAGATTCTAATTCACAATAACTGTCCAGTGGATACCAAGTAACTCAATTGGAAATAACAGGGTGAGTCATTGTGCCCCAAATCTCAAGGTCAATCAATAAGTGACCAAGGTAGAAGCTGTTCCTACCACACTGTCCGAACACTGGCTACCACTGCCCGCTCTATGATGTTTCTATGCACAGGGTACAATGAGCTCAGGAAGGAATATATGAGTGCAGAGGAATGACATGGCACCCTTATGAAAATATTTTAATCAAACCAGAACAGCAGGCCTGTAGTATAACTATCAACAAGTAGATACAGCACTTGCTAGAGCTAGAGAGCTCCAAAGCCCATCTCTGTGCAGTGTGGTA
Source organism: Coracias cyanogaster (assembly GCA_033124195.1). Classification (NCBI taxonomy): domain Eukaryota; kingdom Metazoa; phylum Chordata; class Aves; order Coraciiformes; family Coraciidae; genus Coracias; species Coracias cyanogaster. The sequence goes on from JAVSBS010029491.1 coordinate 41,311, forward strand.
AAAGGAAAAAAAGTGGTAAGCAATCTGTTACAGCAGGCCAGGGCACCATGACAAAGCAACACTAGCTGCTATGGCAGTAGAAAGTCTGCAGTAGCAGAACACAATCATGCAGACAAGCCCCCAAAAAAAGACTAATTGGCTCAACATCATCACGGGGAAAATAACACCAAGGTTAACAATACCTGTTAAATACACAGAATAAATTAAGCCTCAATTCAAACCAAAGGAGAGAAATAGCTGACAGGAAGATAAAAATTCTGCTCAGGTAATTAAGAATATAGAACTGTTGTCACACTGTATCACTATTGTAACAAAACAAAAAGGTCACTGTAAAGGAGTCTGTAGCACTACAATTACAGTGTAGGCAAAATATTAAATAAACCTACTTTGTTAGAGAGAACAGTCCTTTAAATTAATTTCAGCTTTAGTCACTGAACAACAACAGGATGATTCACACTTAAAAACAACAGTCAACTAAAGAGCTATAGAAAGTCCAATATTTTGAACATGTACATTATAATGGTTAGTAGAATTGCTTCATGTGAAGAATGGTCCGTATTGAAAAACTCAATTTTTCAGTTACTCTAATTCTAGCACCTGTGTTCAGTTTTCCATGCTGAGTGTCTGAACTAGATTTCTCAAGGAATCTTTACCTTTTGGAAACGCTTTTTTCTGAAAATAAATTTTATTACACTTTAAAAACTGCTATGGCCTCCTCCTTGAGAGTAACCATTCACATCCCTAAAATAATCCCCTCTCAAGCTGACTTAAATTGCATTTATTAATACTGAAATACTCTCTCGTCATACTTTCATGCTCTACTCATAACTGTCTCAAATGTCTAGGCTCTATGAAAATAATCTTCCACGTTGACTTTACTGGGGCATAAGATTCACAGAAAGGTATGTACTGCCTAGTTCTGCTGAGGGCAGGAAGGAAAACTAATCATAAATAATGAGAAAAAATTTAATTATGTTTCAACATTTATTTCCTATGACACGTATGTGGATATTTAAAGTTGTATACTCTACCGGATATACAATAATCCTGGATTTCCTATAGCCTCAAATTTGAAGCTTGTTCAGTATGGTATCTGTAACCACAGCTGCACCATCCCCCAGGGTAATTCTGAATATTATTATAAGAAGAATAAAATCTTTGGACTTACTCGGAAGTAGTCACTGCAGGCTGCCAGGACTGCTTTATGTGCATGGAATTTCTGCTCTTCAGCAATAAGGGTGATATCACAAAGTATGCCATCACGTCTTTGTTGGTTCAGGGCTGCCAGGACAGCATTGTTATGGGAGCTGGACTGACAAAGCCTATGACCTGTCAGCATTTCCTGAAAGCTGAGGGGGCAAAGGGGAAAGATTTTGTCAAAAAAAAAAAAAAAAAAAAGCAGGAAACAAGCAGATTCTGTCAGAAACACAGAAGAAATTTTCTAATACAAGATTGTTTGATAATTCTTGGAAAGCAAGGAAAAAAGTCATGAACCCTATCAGGTAAAAATCTTTATATGGTATAGGCATCACAAGAAAAGTTTGGTATAACAAAGTATTGTGAAACCTGATTATATACTCGAATTTTAAAACCTCAACTGTTCTGATTTTCATTTGCTGCACTGGAAGTCAGCTGGACTCATGGATTTAGTTCAGAATCATTTTAGAGTTAAGCGAGAACAATAAGGGCCTAGGTCAATGGAATGACAGAAAACTAGGTGGCTCAAAATGATGCATTACTGGAAAGGAGCATGGACGGATGGATGGAACTAGTCCTACTAAAAAGAATTATGACTCATGGTCTCACGTGGCCTGTTTAAGACTGACACTGCATTACTGAATGTTTTCAGACCATTTCAGGTCATTCACATTTATGAAACATTGTGGGAGGTTTTTGTTTGTCTTGTATCAGAGGTATAGTATGTTTGCCTTTTTTTTTTTTTTTTAAATACTGGGGCCTTCCACCACCTCTGAATATCTCCTTCTAGGAATAACAAGATTTCCACATCATCCAGCCTAAGACTGATTGCAGCTTCCTATTCTACAGCAGAAGGAAGAGACAATGTAACTGTTGATGTAAACAGAAACAAATGAAACAAATCTGCAAATCCTTTTAGGCACAAAATAATGCAGTTTGAGTTTACTGCACTTTATCTGTGAGACTATATTAACTTATATTGCCTGAGAATCTAGGTATTTACAGATGGTGAGTTTACAGCTTCCACAATCAAAAATTCCAAGTATAAACAGAGGTGTAAACAAGATAACGCATGAAGACACTGCGGGACTCAAATCAATCCCAGGCATGCTTCTCTTTTCTAGAGCTAAGTGGCAAAAAGAAAGCATTACTTTACAGATTATAACATGGATATCTATTAAAAATATTCATTACTAAGGAACAAAAATATTAATTTTACTTTTCTACTATCTGTTGACTGATGCTTTGGTAAACACGCTTCATACATGCTATCAAGTACTATACCTCAGGCACCTCTCAGATGGCATCTTCCAGTTTGCTCTTCTGAATATCGAAGCTTATAGTCCTGTAGAGAAAGCAGCATGCATTGCAGCTAGAAAGAGAGAATGGAGAACATTAGAATTCAAAGCATACACAGCCTCAGTGTTGCAGATCAATACTTTCAGGATGTGCAATTCAAAAGCAACTTTCTTCAATTCTTCTATTGCAGAAAAACATACCATATAGATTAAGTGAATGGGAAGTTTTATTGGCTAGATTGAGTATAGCCTGAAAGCTGCCTTTCCTCTAGTCTCTTCTAGAAGTTCCCGCCTACCATCTGAACTTCCTGCATTTACTGCCCTTGAGGCATGTCTCCTTTCTGCAAACTCAGGAACACATATTATTTTAACAAGGTGGAAAAGTGGCAAGGGAAGTGTCTTCCCAAAAATCCCTCAACTCAAAGAGTAGGCTGAAAGCATCATTTAGTGTTTGCTTACTTCCCTGAATACCGTACAGATATAAAAATCTTGCATCTCTCCCAGTGCAATCTCACAGGCCTGTCCAAGGTTTAAGCAGTTTGTCATACAACAAACTTATGCTTTGACTATAATAAGTTTTACTGAAGACACAATTTGGTTGAGGAGAGCTTTACTGTAACCACCAAAGGGCAGATCCCACTTTTCCCAGTGCAACATTTTTGATTGACTCATCAGTGCTATGATCAAGTACCCCTGTCATTCTAGATATAAACAAACCATCTGGTAAATAAAAACAGTACAGTACATCCAAGCAGTATGATATTTAATATTTTACCTTTTTTAAAAAGCCATAGATTTTATAAAGTGACCATATAAATTTACCTATGCTATTTAATGACTAGTGAGAGTTGCTTTTGTAACAAAAAGGATAAAGGATGTTATAACAGATAATAATTCTCCAAAGTCATCAAACCATTACAGATCTCACATTGATCTCTCAGTACATAAATAAAAAGTGACAAAACTTTTCCATCTCTGCTGGTTATCAGTATGCCCTGTAAAAGCAGTCATCTTTAATACAAGGGGGTTTTTCCCCCCTTTCCAATTAAAACAATGCCCTGTTCCAGGTGCTATGCAGAGGCTCCTGCTGAGATCAATACTGAAACATCACAAACACCCTTCTATAGTGTTACTAATTAAACAAAAGTACAAATAATCCAGTTCATTCCTCATATTATTTTGCTCTTAATTTTGCCTGTTTATCTTACACTGACTGGTAATTTACTTTGAAAGCCAATGCACCCATTTCAGGGAGACTCTGCAATGGATACGTGAAGGCAGAATTAAGCCCTTAGCCCTTCCCCAGATAATAAAGGGGCAATCTGTGAGAAAAGATCACTAAACCTTTTCCTGTTCTCCTGAACGACAATTCTTCATTCCACAGACAAAACTACAGTTCCTACTTGTCAAATGCACAACTACCTTCCTGCAAGTGGTGTCATTTCATTGTGCTGATTCAGCAATCGTCATTTTATGCAGCCATCAGCTGCCTGATCCCACAAACCCAACGCTGAACTCAGCAACATCCCCTCAGAAGTCTTCTTTCTAACAATCCTGCCATAGGTTCCTGTGGGGCCAGCTCCTCCACTGCCCGCTGTGGTGCCAGCATTGCCGGCTGGACACAAAGGACAGAGATGGCTCCCCCAGCAGCTCTTCACATGGAAGGACACCACCATGAGAGCTCAGCAAGATGCAACCAGCCCCAACAGAAAGCTCCTCCAACTGATCAGCTCCTGGTTAATATAATCCTGGCCTCACCCACCACCCCAACCATGGCCACCTGGGTGAGAGCAGAAACACAGAGACACAGATGCACCAGGTTCTGCCTCTGGAACATGAAGCCAAAAGGAAAAACAGAACACTCTGCTAGGTTGTGACTCATTCACAGGTCAACTCCAACTCGGGACCCACAACTCAGGCCCCAGCACTTCACACCTGCACCACAGCAGTGGAAGGACCATGTAGAACCATATATGAGTTTTGAATTTTGGAGGCCAATAACTTTGTTTAGCTGGATTTTCTTGAAGGCAATAGAAGGAACACTCTTAAGAATTCCTTGGAGATCTCGGTTCCTTAATCCGAACCACAGAAGGAGTAACAGACACCCAGTTCAGATACAACTGTGTGTTTGAATGCAGGTGAAATGTAGCTTTCCTCCATCTCACTCTCAAAATCAGCAACCTCTGAAACTTCAGCCTGGGACACACACTGGGCATAGAAAACGACACCCTGAACAGCTGAAGTGACATTTCAACCTCATATCAGTTATAAAAGAAAAAAACCCGGATTTTAATAGAATAGTCAAAACAAAGGGAAACTACTTCGGCTGCTTATTTAAACAACACGTGGATCATTTAATGTAACTCAATGACAATGAAGTATTACAATTCAGCAAAATTAGAAGAATGGAAATGTTTTCATATTTTTCTCCCTTTTCCCATAAGGCAATGTAGTGCTGAGCAAGGAGTTGAGTTCATTGATAACTTACACCAATGATTCAGTTGGATGCTCAGCAAAATGTTACGTAAGAGTCAGTCAGAAGATCAGCATTGTCTCAACCTTGTCATCAGAGACATGGACAATAAGTTACCCCGAAAGTTAGGCTAACTTCCTGACATGAGTCTGCAGCAGCCTGCCTGAGACGTGGCTGCTGATCACAGGAGTGGAAAGTGGTTGCCATGGGTGTGACCCACCCTAGCTAACAGAAACAGCTCCCCGAAATGGGGAACAGGGTGCTATGGAGGTAGCATGGCTGGTTCCCCAGTATCAGGGATGAGGTAACCAACGGTTGTTCAGATCCAGCTGAGCATGTTTTCGCTGTAGGCAACCGTGCAGCCGCTATCAAGAAAGATGGATTCCAATCAGTGCATCAAGCCACAATGGTGAAATCATGAACTCTAGGCGAACTTTGCTCATTATAATATAAAAACACACCTCCGAGTCAAAAGCTACCCACCTCCAAGGCAGACCATGCCTTGGACACCTTCCCCTGGGCATGTGGGATAGCCTCACTCAAGAAAGGCTGGGATGGGATAATGAATTCCGAGGAAAGGCAAAGATACCTGAGACAGAGGAGGAGCAAAGTGTGTTGCTTAGCGTAAAAGACGGCTCCTTAGCAAGCAAAGTGTGGAAGCTTTCCCACCAAGGATCAAGAGATCATTAGGACTGGCAGGATGCTGCCTGGACCTGGGACCATAGGGATGTCTTGGGCCTGCAGTGGTAGCTATCTTTCCCCTTCCTCTCTTTACTTTACTTTTTCCCTTTTCACCCTCTTTACCTATCACACGCCGCTTTACAGGCAAAACAATAAAGTTTCACTGTTTAATTGAAGCAAACCCCTTTGGCGTGGTCGCCTTAATTTGCACTTTGAGATCACAGCAAACGAACCATCACGCGTCCACTGAGTGGACCGTGACAGCTTCCCAATGATGGTCTCAGAACACTTCACTCACTATCAACTTGGTTTCTAGTTATATGAAGACAATTTGCTTTATCCTATGACAGACAGAGAAACAGAGCATATCAAGTTAGTGGTCCAGGTGCTAGCAACTAATGAAGCAAACACCTTTCCTGATCAAATATACCTGATATTACATAAACCCATATGTGACCTATGCAATATTTCACTGGTTAGACAGGCTTCTAAATTTAAATTTTGCATTCATCACTACCAAAAGGAGAGACTCAGTTAACTTGACTGGCATACACACAAGTTTTAACTAAGTCCTTACATTACCGAAGTCCTACAGCAGAACTGCTAATACAGAACTAATATCCCTATTACACCACTACAATAGCCACATAAATGCCAACATTACCCAGACTGCCACAAAGAATTCCAGAGCAAAAATTCCTTACTCCACCACAGTTTTGACTACAGACATCCAAATCAATGGTTTGAACTCTGCTGTTTGGAAAGACAGTGGCCAAAAGCAATTCACCTCAGATATGCAGAATTCCTTGTGTCATAAACCAACGCATTACAAACAGAAAACAGGAATATTGCCTTAAGGAGGTGCGTGAGCATTCAATTAAATCTCATGAGAACTTTTCCAACAATCAAGTCTATGTAGCTATACTTATCAGAAATTCTGATGAAATATAATGCATAGCATATAAAATGTATATTTAAAAAATGTGTTAAAAAAAAAATCACCTGCCTAAGAATAAAATCATAGCATCCTGGTTTTCTAGCCACTGTCCAAGTTTAAAGCAACCCACCTTGATGTCACATCTGAGCAAAGTTACTTTTTTTTTTTTTTAGTCTCAGGGGATCAGAACTTAAAGACTGAAGAATGAAGGTAAAAAAGCCATTCTCCTCCTAGGAACTCAAGTTTCAGAATAGGAAAAAAATCTCCCAGATTCCTTCAAACAGCTTGACAGCATTTTTAGGGGGCTTTCATCACGGTTTGCAAAAGATGTCTAGGATACACTGCCTTGTTTTTTCCACGTTGCTGGACTTGTCATACTACTCTGCAATCAGATCCAGAGGCACCTCAAAACATGGGCCTAAATGGGCCTTTCAGTGCATGCAGGCCACTGAGGACTTTCTGTCCCTCTCACCATCCAGAGTCGGCACTACGAGAAATACAGCTCAAGAAACTGTTAAACTTCTCGACCAAATCACTCCAAATTTTGGCAGGCCACCCTCCTCCCTACTCATCATGCCACAGTGGAAACAATCCATTATAAAATCCCCTGAAAACAGTAAAGTCCAATTCACATTTTTATAAACGTGCAGGAAACTTTCTTCCTCATCTTCTCCAATTTGCCAATTTTTTAAGTCAAGAAATGTCCAACAGTCTTGATATTGCTGGCTGCAGCAAGGAAATCCCACAGCAGCCAAAGACCAGTAGGGAAGAAATTCAAGCTTTCTCTGACCGTTTCAAGAGCTCCAAACTATCTGGCACACAAAAAAAAAAACCCAAGCAGCAGTGACAGCAAACAGGAGAAGGGCCAAGACACGGAGGGAAAAGTGTTCCTTCTGAAATAACTAAGGGATATGCTTCAAAGAATTAACAAAACACCCTAATAGCCCCATATTGAGTTCAATGTTTTGCCTAGACAAATAGATCTTTCCAAAATTAATTTATTCAAAAAAAAAAAAAAAAAAAAAAAAAAGGAAA
>JAVSBS010029493.1:0-35366 GCA_033124195.1 Coracias cyanogaster
GAGGTAATTTAATGGAAACTTTCCTTGGCATTGATTCCTGACGATTTTAGTATAATCTGATTTTCCAGGCATCCTGAAGTTTAGTTTAAGGCAGAACACAATCACCTGGTTACATGGAGAGATGGGGATTGCTTGGGAAACCCTGGTCGAGACAGTAAGGTAGGCTCTAAGGTGACCTGAATTGCCTTTAGAACAGAACTGCCTCTTTCCATTGATTAGTGAGGAAACTCAGGGAGAGCTTGTGCCAGAGCCAGTGTTTTCAGCAGACTGCTGGAGTTGATAAATCTTTTTTATTTATGTGCAGCTAACGGTGAAATAGTTGTTTAAAGTGTTCTCCAGCACTAAAATTCTGTTATCCTAAGGTTTGTATTCCAAAAGCATCCAGGACCTCTGGTCACAAACTCGCTATTTACTGTAAAATCTTGCAACAAAGATTTGGTTCCTGTCCCAGAGATCGCAAAATTCACTTTTTCAGTCTGTCAATGTACCTTTAATTTGTTTATTGCTTATTACTATGACATTTAATGAAGGCAAAATGACCAAAACAATATAACCTTTTCAAAGAAAACAATCTTTTATTTACTTCTACACTATAGATAAAGGAGTCTTTTCAATTTTTACAAAAAAAATTGTTTATTTGGAAGAGTACTCAGGAATGCATGAGTGAAGGGTTGCGTTATGCATATGTAGCAGGGGACTGACCATGGGAAAGGTAATGTTCTATAGGTCAATCTGAAGATGGTTCTTGAGTTTTGTTCTTATCCATTCCGAACATTCCCACCCTTTTTGGAGCAGACTCTTTCTTGAGAAGAGGAACAATGTTTTATGTGCCTTTGGAGCCAGCTCCTTGTGCCCTTTATCCTGCGTATCAATTAATTATTCTTTCTGCCTCTCTTTCTTCCCTCTCTGTAGCTGCTTTTACCCTGGAATTTTATTTCCTGCCAGCACAGTGGAAAGTAGCTGGACCTGGACTTCCCTGTCATCAGCCAAGCTACAGCAAAACTTAACCAGCCTGGGCTTGCCAAAGTTCACCTCTTAACAGGCTTGTGCCTTAGACATACACCGTAACTGAGCAGATGTGGTGAACTCATGGTCTTGTCCAATATTTTTTGCTGTGGGAGAGGTTCCTTGGCAATGGATAGATGCTGAATTGTCTCCACATGCTTCTCAGACCACATTTCTGTGAGCCTGAGTTAACATGGGCAGTTCTGAGTGCCCAGGTTTGGAATGGTTAGCAGGAATGGTTATAAAAAAACCCCAGTGGTAGAAATCTTCAGTTTCCAGGAACTTATGGAGTGTGATGGCCAAAGGAACTTGAACATGGTATTGATTTTGGAGCCAGTGCCATAAGGAGAGTTCCACACAAATTAAAATATAACTTTTTTTTTGCTCCCTATGGAATAAGTATTTGTGAATAGTCCTATGCTCATTTTTTGTGTATCTATTTTACATGTATATTCTATTATTTGTTTTTCAAAACCACTGTCATTAGGAATATATCTGTAAAAAAGCTTTTAGGATGGGGGAAAGCTGTAGAAAAGATGTTTTGACTTATTTTCAGATGAGGATCTTTTTTAAAAGATGATGAAGGTTTGAATTATGCTCGTATACTACACTATAATACTCTTCTTTTATCCCATGTATTTAGTATGTTATTGCTTAAAAATAATTATAGGGTAAAAAGAATGGAGGTATGAGAAATAACTATAGTTAATACTGAGAAAAAAATACAAGACTGCTCACAGAACTGAAGACACCGTGTAGGACGTGTTCATCCTTGTGAAAATTCTTCCTTTGAAAGTGCTGCCAAGGTCAATGTCAGCTTGAATTCTTTAATGCATCTTGTAAGTGCTAGCCGTGCAGATTAGATGTGCCCAGAGCTATTCTTATTTGTTCATCCAGCTTGTAAAAATACATGTTTGTGCTCTTCTATTAAAAAAATTTCCATTTAAAAAGTCAGCAGTCCAAGCTTGTATCAAGTCTTTCATTATACTAATTCTCCACCTACTTTTCATTTTGCCCCAGGAATATGTACAAACAGGTTGCCAGCTGCACACTGCTGAGTGTATTTTCACATTCAACAACTAAGGAATAATGTATTTCCTGCATTTCTCAGATAAATTGATGAAATTAGACTTTATAGGGAATAAAAATAGTTCAATATTAGGACTCATGGGAATCTTAACGTTTACTAAAATACTGAACTAATAATATTGAGTATGGAATTATATTTCTAATTGCTTTTATTTCTAGAACAAATATTTACCTGCATGAACTATGTCATTTGTGGCACAAAATAATCCACAGGACAGCAATATTTCATGCAGTCCCACTTACCCTATTAAGGCTCCTATTTTTCTGAAGCTTCCAATGAAAGAGAGGGGTGAAAAAGAGAGAGAAAAGAGTCCTTTTTCTGATATCCCTTTTTTATTGTTAGGTCAAATGTGAAGTTGTTTGGCTATTGACAGATATTCTTAGGGCCAAATCTTGTAGTGTTTTGGTTTCGTCTTTTTTTTGTATCAGCCTGTTTTGCTCTAGTAAAGAAAACACTGGAAAAAATTCTAATTCAGCCTGAGTCCTAGGTATGGTCCTTAAGGATTCCTGGAGATACTTGTCTATAAGACAGGGAGGTATGGGGTACTTCCTGGGCAACCACAAGCAGTCGTAGTAGGAGTCTGTCAGGAGTCTGTCAGCCTTTGCACCTGTTATCCGCACACACAGTCGTTTACAGCTTTGCCCTTGACAATCTTTTCCAGAGCTCAGGAATATCTCTGCAACAGCGGACAGACGCTTTTGGATACTACTCAGGTTAGAAATCTGTCAGAAGTACTAACAGCTTGCTCAGGACAGTCCAAAGTTGTGGGATCAGATATTTTCTATCATCATCAATTATTCTGGACTGCCAAATGCACTCTCTGTGTTTCAGGTTGGTGATATTGGTCTTCCCAATTTGATAACAATTGATATTGTTTCATTGGCACTGAGCCATCTGAAAGTCAGGTGGTGATGACCTTATGAATATCCCTCTCAATTCCCATGTTCCCATGCTGCAACACTGTCTTCTGGCTCTACTGTTCTGGAGAAAACTGTGGTTTTTAAAAGTTCAAACTCTTTTTCTCTGTCTCTTACTCATTCATCTATCCATGCTGTGCATCCTGCTGCTGATGCTGGGCTGCTAATGGCTTTTCAAGATGACCCTGCCCTACCTGTTGACATTGCTGGGCTGTTCATTGTGGTACTGACTTTGCATCCCCGGAAAGATGCTGGTTCTGTTGTTGTCATGTTCGTCCCGCTCTATACTGTTGCAGCTCATACTGTGCTTCTGTGAGTTACTGACAATTTATGTCACACTGGTTCCTTATAAGAAGGGTGATCTCTCTTAAGACTGTGCAATAGATTCTTTTTTGTTCAGTGACTGAGCCTAAGATGGAAAAGTAATACCAGAATTGGAGTATTTATTTTTGTTTTAAGTTCTTCTCACAGCATTGAAAGGCTGAAAAATCTCCATTCTGTATCAAGGAAACATTTAGTTCAACATCAAACATAACATTATGCTTCCAGTGTAGATACTTCTAACAAAAGTTAACAATAGAAATACAGCACTAGATTTTAAGCACCAGTTACAACACTGGCCGGGATCATTGCCCTCAGTGAGTAGTCAGGACACTTATACAATGTGCGGGAGGCTTAAGTTCAAATTCTTCCTCGAGAAACATCTCACTTCTTCACCTTCTGCCTGCCTGGTGCATGTTCTAGGTGTCGGTCTGTGTGACTAAGTCAGTCATTCAACTGCAGACGTTCTACTTTTGGTAATTATTTTAACAGGAAGTGACAGCTGCTTGTTCCACCTTCTCAGTAAGTATGTGAGTATTCAACCTGTTACATCATACTCATCTCCTCCCTCATGAACATTTAAGTATTTGTACATGATGGAAGAGCTTCAGAAGAAGAAATTGGAACAGCTCATACTAGAATGCATTACAATCACTGCAGCAGTCATATACTCTGTTCTGAGATACTGAGATCATACAATCATAGAAAGTTAGGGGTTGGAAGGGACCTCTGGAGATCATCAAGTCCAACCCCCTTGCCAAGCAGCACCATAGAATCTAGGGCAGGTTACACAGGAATGCATCTAGACGGGTCTTGAAAGTCTCCAGAGAAGGAGACTTCACAACCTCTCTGGGGAGCCCATTCCAGTGCTCTGTAACCCTCTCAGTAAAGAAGTTCCTCCTCATGTTGAGGTGGAACTTCCTGTGCTCTAGCTTGAAGATGCCTGGTCTTAAATGCACACTGTAATAACCGCTGTTGTTATCTCCATGCAGCCTTGTTGAACATAATTCCAAATGGTTTTGTTTGTACATAAAGAAGTTTTCTTACATCAGTAGCTCTGAACTCTGCAGAGTCCAGTGACTCTTGGAGTAGGAGCTATACATGTACCGAGAGAACTTGTTCTTCATCCCAGTGTCAGGTTAGCATCAGTTCTTGAATGAAGAGCAGCATCTGAGATGAGGACATTAGTAATGAGTTGTGATTCTCGAAGAACAAATTGACTTCTTACTGACTGTTTCATCACTTCGGTTCCTAAACTGTTGAAGTACGTAGAACTAAGTACTCATTCTCGGTTTCACTGAAATCCACTCAACAGAGAAATCAAATCCAAGTATATATGCTTAGAAAAAAGCCATATGCTGTCATAAGGGTACATTACTTCTGGAAAAGCTGGCAATAGATTCTTACCTAGCAGAGAGTCTCCAAAACTTTCTCTTTGTTTCAGTCTGATAGTACAAAAATGAATGAAAGCTGTTATGCTTGGGTATAACTAAACGGGGATGTTCTTCTGAGCCATCCTATTTCTGCTAGTTGATGTGATGCTAAGATCTTTGTTGCTTTGCAGTCATTTGCCCAAACTGCTTCTCTTGTCAACCCCTGCTGTGGAATAAAACTGTCTGGCCCATTGGCATGGGCAACACTTGTTCACTGCTCAAACCACAGCTTTCTTCCAGCACCATCTCACCCATCTAAATGGGTAGAATAAGATGACTAATGGCCTCTTTGAATAAACCCTATTATGAAGCATTATAATTCCCTTCCAGTGACAGGAAAAACTTACCATTGAAAGGCAGGTCCTCTAGTTAATGAGTGTTTCGAAGCAGAAGTGCAACTCTCATTTATGCTGCCTCTCATGAGCTGAGACGTCTAGAGGAGTAATTGAATTATCCAGCAATATCAGGTGATAAACTGCAGAATTTGGGATTACATCTCTCTATGAAATCACAACTGAGCCTATTAGAAGCTTTCATCCTCACACTTGCCTTCATATTTAATTAATTTAGGAAAACAGCTTAAACTTCTCTAGTCCTCGTATTTCCCACTTCACTTTATCATCTTTGTCTACAAGGATGCTATTTTTTATTTTCAGTTTTATTACAAGATTTTAATTTTTTTTTATTCCTTTGCCTGTATCAAATGCTTTTGTATCTACAGTTGAATGTTGTGCTGAATTTGTACTGGTCTTGTGGAAACTTCTGAAATTATCACAGTTTACTTATTGTCAGATCAAACATCATGCCTCAGACCGTTCTTTTTATTATGAAGGCTGGCATTAGACTGATTTGATTGTCAAGCTCCCTACTGCCCATTTTATCAATCACTAGTAACCTTCTCTGTAATTTTCTTGATTTAGTAGGGGAAGCAACTGCAGTTTCTGCAGCACTTGCTAGCCATGCAGACACGTCTACATAAGCGCTTTCAGAGTCTGGATTCTTTTCTATCTTTCTTAGAAAGTGAAGGAGATGGACTGTTTATTTTCTCATTTAATTGTCATATAGAACATATATTAGTGCTAATTTTCCTGATTATTTTTCTGGGTAGAATCTAAGACAGTTCAGCAAAAAATGTTATTTTCTATGAAGGCAAGAAGTCACGATGTCCATTTAATGATCTTCAAATGGTTGACAATAGCTTGTCTATACCAATATCCTCAGTCTCCCTCGTTGAAGCAGGCTGAGACAGACTATGTTCCTGAACCTGCACTAGGCACCTTCCAAGGCCCTGTTCTGAATGATGATCTTCCTTCCTTGGGGAGAAACATAAGCAAATATGATTTGAAACCTTACTTTTTACTGATAATCCTTACTTAACATTATCTCAGGAACTCACACCGATGTGTGCTTTCAGAAGATGCACTCTAACATGTTTTCCCAAGCTGTTGAATTGCTTTTATTATTATCTGGTTCCTCATATCAGCTACAGGATTGCTGCCACGAATAATTACAGTGTATAAAAATTACAAGTAATGAGATGATAAGATTATAAAATGTAGATCTGGGAATTGTACAAGCAATCTAAAAAAAGGAAGGGGGGCAAAATCACTATCAGGTAAGTAAGATTTCAAAAAGCTGGCTCTTATTAATCCTTCCTGAAGCTTAAAACTCTACATATTTGCACAAGCTTCTGAAAAATATGCATTTTTTTGTGAGTATGATATTTGTACGAAGAGAGCAGTGAAGCATTGTGTTTGTGCTGTCTAACCGGCAGGCTGCACTTTCTGGGTGGAGGCAGATGGGAATGCTGCTTACACTGCTTGGAATATTTTTTTTATAACACTGAAAACCAGTAAAACAGAGGAATATTCTGGAATTTTTAATCTATTCCTAGATCTGCAGTTTCACAGAAGTCAGACACATATTTATAATAAGAAAATAAGAGTATTTACCAGAAAAAAAGGTAATTGGTATAATCCAGCAGTTTGTTTTACCAAAATTAAGTTTCACTTGAGATGTAGCACTTGTCAGCTGTAATAAATTGTTATTGAATTTAAGATAAAAGTATCTTTTTTCTTTTCCGATTTCATACAGATTCATGGATGCCTTATATGTTATTTTACAGTAGATTAAAAAGCCTGTCTTTCTTTTCCTTTATAATACTTTAATACAGTCTACTTGATGAGAATAAATTTGGTTTTGATCCTGCAAAGCAATGTAAAGGTTGAGAACCTGAAATTGTTCTGAGAGGAGATGAGGATGTACAAAGAAATGCCATGAAAAAGGATATTATCACTACAGTCAATTTAAAACATTATTTTCTCTGCAGACCCACCATTCTACAACTATAATGTTGCTGCTGTTTTTAAATACTCAGCAATTTCAACACATTTCTTGTAAAAAGGCTTTTTTCTCTACATGGCATAGGTAATTTTTTTCTAATTTTGAAGGTTTTTTTTGTAAAAAGAACATCATAAACCAATCAGAATAGTTTTGTCAGCACAGGAGCATGACTCATCAGAATGTTACTCTACCAAATTCCTTGGCATTGTTCAACTCTTCTTTAACAGTCTAAACCTTTTTAAAATGCTGTTTCTTGATTCAGCAACTGATTTGGCTATTCATTCCAAACTGTGATTGATGCTATTGATTGGCTTCTCAAGAGGTCTGATTCGAACCCTCCTGAAGTCAGTAGGACATCAATAATTTAGTCTGTGTACTTTGGATCAGGCCTGACGTGTAGTCAGAAAAACGGATATTTTCTCCTAGACTGCTCTTCACTGCCACTGATTTTGTTACAGAGTGAAACCAGCAGAAGCTGGGATTAAAATGTAATCTTTTAGTTCTTCTTGTAATTAAAACATAAAGAAAATGTAATGAAAACATGGCAGAAATTATTAATGATAATTCCTACTTGAATAACAGTGACATTAAGTCTTCTAATAATACCTGGGGGGGGGAATTATTTTTGGGTACTGTAATTTTGGTTTTATGAGTGAGTAAATGAAACTAATATTAGAAACTATGAAGATCACAGGAAAAAATATTTGTAAACCAAACAAAGTTTAACTGTGGTTTGAAGTAATTTGGATTTCTCTTAAAAGAAGCATACTTCAACTTGAGGCTCCAAATTCAGCACAATCTGTAACAAAATTCTAATTATAATACATTAACATTAAATAACATTTGTTATTTTACTCTAAAATTTAGCATGTAGGTTCATTGGGCAACTGGGAAGCTGTTTTCCAGTGACCAAAATACTGTGTTAAGTAAGTTTTTCTCATTAAATTACTTTTGTACTGGAGGTTCATTAATATTCATTCACCAAACTGTAGCAAAGGTCAGCCAAAAGGTAATTGTGTGTGGACTAATATCTTTTCTTGGAACTTTCTGTATGTTTTAAACCAAGTTTTTTTCTTCTACTTCTGTAAAACTATTTTTAAAGGGAACTGAGTGGCTCTTGTCAGATCTCTCTTACTCCAAGAGAACCTTTTAGATGTTGCATCACCTGCAGACATACAGGCACATACAGACAGACGTACACATCCTCCCAGCAGTGTTGTGACTTTAAACTGATGTAGGGAATTGCCAGCATCACTGAAGAGAGGTAGCTGTGGACTGCAGTGAAGAGAACCACACAGCAGTTTGAGGCAGCAAATAATCACATCCTAGCACACAGAACCTCTAGTTGAGTTAGGCAAAATTTTCCAAGCACCAAATTGATGTTTGGCCAGGACACTGCAGCAAAACTCTTGCTTTTAAAGGAGTAACACTTCAGCATTAAGGAATTAGTGAATGAGTGTTAAGGAATAGAAGTGTGCTGACTTAACATTTCAGCCAAAATTTAAAACCTCTGAACACAGAGGGCATGTCAGCATTGTTTAACAAGGAATGGACTCAACTCAGGCTCATAATAATAGTAAATTGTTATTTATTATAAACAGCCAGCTGGCTTTAGGCTTCTCTTAAAAGTTCAAGTTTAACCTTAGGGGACAATTACAGATTGAATTTACGCTGCTAAGTCAAGCTGGTGTATCATCACTACTGCAGCCCAAGAGAAATGTATAGTATTTTACTTTTTGTTAACATTTTATCCTAGATATAATTTATGATCTGGTCTGGAATCATGGGAGTGTCTGGGCAGCAGGGGAGACCCCAACTTACCTTTCTCTGGCTTTTGCCCTCAGAAGGCACTCCCTAGACAGGGATGAGGTTGCTCTTTCCTGGGGAGATACATTCATGTAAGGGAGAAACTGCTGGAGCTGAGAGAAGAAGAGGCAGAGACCACACCAGGAGCAATTCTGCTGCAGGAGGAGAAGCTGGGAGATTCTTTAGAGGAGCAGGCACATGATCAGGCTTCAAGGTGACGGCAAGGAGACTTTCATAAGACCGCACAAAGGTTTTTCATGCCAAACTGAAAACAAAGATAAGAAAGAAAAAAAGAACAAGAGGAAAACCTCTTTTTATTTTGATCAATCTTACTGAGCAGAAGTGTGTCCTGCACCCAAAAAGTGATTTTGTGTTAGTTTTCATTCAGATCAAACAGCATCTGAGATTCAGAGCTTCCTGATATTTTTGGTGATAATCGTAAAGAAAACATGATGCAATTCTGTAAGTCTGGCTGACCCGAAGGTCACAAATCAACATATTCAGACTTACTCTTTTTCTGTAAGTGTTGTGGAAATGCTAGCCAAACTAGTCAACTGCCAGGAGCTGCTTAAATTCCTGAAATCTCACTGTGCCACAGTGACAGTGGGTGCTGTTGAATTCATTCTCCCTCTGTAAATCACAATGGAAGAAATTCAAAGCAGATAGGTAAAAGATTTTACAACTTTGAAGTTACAGAGAACTATCACATTCTTTCGTCAAAACTGTTTTTTGAACTTGCAAAGGCTCTGGTCAAATGTTGAAACTCTCCCCAAAAAAGAGTTATTTAATCTTTCAGAGAAACTCTAATTTCCTATAAAATGTTGGATCAGAACAGACACAAAGCAGTTGTAATGCTGAGCAAAACCACCTAGAGCTAGTGAGAAAGAGCTGACAACAAGGACACCTCTTAGGCCTTGGCCCTATTTTTTTGTTCTCAGATGTCTCACATGAGTTTACAGAGCACCTTTGTCCATTTTGCACCATAGACCAGAAACAAGTGCTGGTGATTTCTTTCTGAAAGCAACTGTGCAAGAAATATTTTATCTACAAGAAGGCAGTCAGCAGGGCTGAAGGAGGTAAAGTACAACTTGGAATAACTGACATGATATGTTGACAGGATCCCAGAGACCAACACGTACTTTCCTCCCAGCTCAATAAATGTACATCTGAATTTCTTCATTCTGAGGGTGGTGAGACACTGGAACAGGCTGCCCAGGGGTGTTGTGGATGCTCCATCCCTCGAGGTGTTCAAGGCCGGATTAGATGGGGCTTTGAGCAACCTGGTCTAGTGGGAGGTGTCCCTGCCATGGCAGGGTGTTGGAACTAAATGATCTTTCCATCATATTTGAAAAGTCATGGCAGTCTGGTAAAGTGCCCGCTGACTGGAAAAGGGGAAACATTACCCCCATTCTCAAAAAGGAAAAAAAGGAAGACCTGGGCAACTACAGGCTGGTCAATCTCACCTCTGTACTGGGTAAAATCATGGAGCAGATACTACTGAAAGTTCTTCTAAGGCACATGGAAAATGAGGAGGTGATTGCTGGCAACCAACATGGCTTCATCAAGGGTAAATCTTGCCTGACAAATCTGGTAGCCTTTTACAATGGAGTAATGGTGTCAGTGTCTAAAGGAAGGGCAACTGATGTCATCTACCTGGACTTGAGCGAAGCCTTCGACACTGTCCCGCATGACATCCAGGTCTCTAAATTGGGGAGACATGGATTTGACAAATGGACCACTCGGTGGGTAAGAAACTAGCTGGATGGTTGCACTCAAAGTGTTGTGATCAATGGCTTGATGTCCAAGTGGAGGTTGGTAATGAGTGGTGTCCCTCAGGAATCAGTACTGGGACCAGTCCTGTTTATCATCTTTATCAGTGACATGGACAGTGGCATTGAGTGCACCCTCAGCAAGTTTGCTGATGACACCAAGCTGTGTAATGTGATCGATTCTCTGGAGGGAAGGGATGCTGTCCAGAGGGACCTTGACAGGCTTGAGAGGTGGGCCCATGCCCACTTCATGAAGTTTAACAAGGCCAAGTGCAAGGTCCTGCACCTGGGTCAGGGCAATCCCAGGCACAAATACAGGTTGGGCTAGGAGTGGGTAGAAAGCAGCCCTGAGGAGAAAGCCGTGGGTGTGCTGGTTGATGAAAAACTGGACATGAGCCAGCAATGTGCCAGTGCAGCCCAAAAAGCCAACTATGTCCTGGGATGCATTAAAAGTAGTGTGGCCAGTAGGTCGAGGGAAGTGATTCTCCCCCTCTACTCTTCTCTCATGAGATCCCACCTGGAGTACTGCATCCAGTTCTGGAGCCCCCAGCACAAGAAGGACATGGACCTGCTGGAGAGGGTCCAGACAAGGGCTACAAAGATGATTAGAGGGCTGGAACAGCTCTCCTATGAAGACAGGCTGAGAGAGTTGGGCATGTTTAGCCTGGAGAAGAGAAGGCTCAGGGGGAGACCTTGTTGTTGCCTTCCAGTATCTGAAGGGGCCCTACAAGAAGGCTGGGGAGGGAGTTTTCACAAAGGCTCGTAGTGATAGGATGAAGGGTATCAGGTTAAAACTGGAAGAGGATAGATTTAGATTAGAAATTAGAAGGAAATTCTTTACCCTCAGGATGGTGAAGACACTGGTACAGGTTGCCCAAGTGGGTTGTGGATGTTCCATCCCTGGAGGTGTTCAAGGCCAGGTTGGATGGGGCCTTGACCAACCTGGTCTGGTGGGAAGTGTCCCTGCCATGGCAGGGGAGTGGTAAGTAGATGACCTTTGAGGTCCCTTCCAACCCAAACCATTCTATGATTCTCTGATTCTCTGATTCTCTGATTCTATGATTCTATGATTCTATGAATGCAGTGCCACATACCTTTGCATATATACACTTACATAAATATAGAGCTGAGATAAATAGAACATTACCATTTGTTGCTTTGCCTTAGATGAAAACCAACTTTTCCTATGTCATTTAGAAGTACCTTAACAGTGAGGGTTTCCCAGCTTTGAGGAGGCTGTTTCTACATAAAGGAAGACATGTCCTTCACAGAGCTCACTGGGTCAGAAAGGAGGGTTTTTTTTTAAATAGTTTGACCAGTGGGCGCTCAGCTGAAAGGGACCTATCTATAGTTTTAAATCTATCTCCTTTCCTATAATTGATTTTGTATTTACTAAGAAAATGCACAAATAGTTTCCTGGAAGTGGATCAGAACACAACTCTCTGCTCCCAAGTGAATCTCCTAATTATAATTTTACTTAATGTTGTTGACACTGAGGTCTAAAAAAATTTGAGCTAATTTTTCATGGTGACACCATTTCATTGGGGAGGAGTAAGATATAATTCTTCCACCCTCATTCTACCTTCAAGAGTAACTACCTATTATGGTTAGGAGATGGAGATTTACATTATGAGGTGGAATTCATCCCACTTTTCACAAAAATGGGAGGGTAAAAGCTGAATAATCTGTCACAAATGTGTCCTGCAGAGTGTCTGCTTCTGTCAGCATGAGATATGGTCTGAGAAACCTTGCAGATCTAATTCTAGAGACACCTCAGGGAGACATTTGGTCATTCTGGAACCATGGGCCTGAGCTGATAGCCACTTACAGTAGGGTGGCTTGACTTGCACAAAGGTACTTTTTTAGCACTTTAACCTAATAAAAAAAAAATCTTTAAAAAAGCCAAACAGCTAGGAAAAATAGGTTTAGCCAGCTGTTAAAGTGGATTTCGAACCCTGCGTTCTGCTCCATATATCTGGCATGAGTCAGGGGCTACTCACATTGAGTGTGGCAGAGACTTTTGTGGTCATTGAAGAGTTAGATGCATCTGAAGAAAAATAATGCATTCTGCATGGTCTGCTGGAAAAGAAATTAAAATGTATATGTCTGCTCTTACGGAAAGAATTATAAAATCAGGCTGATGGGTCCGATTCGATCTCACATACTGGGAGACAGCACATTTCCCACGTTGCTCAGTTCTTCAAGGATAAACAGCATCTAAAATGAAGACGATGACTAAATGAAGCTGTTATTTTCAATTTTAATTCAAGGTAAAGTAAGCGTCCATCACAGGTATACATAATACCTCTGCCTTGTAAATGAATTTCACTGTTTTTAAAGCATAGTTTGCTATAGCTGCTGTCAGTGGTTTCACTAACAGAAGATATGACCAGTTTCAGCGGACCCTCAAGAAAATTGCTAAAACTAGGCTGATCACCCCAAAAGGCTGAAGGCGTTAACATTTAAAAAAACCAAACCTATTAAAATTCAGACTCTTTCATCACTGGGTGTGCTTATATTAAGAAAGGTTTTCATGTAAAACTGGATAAGAAGGATGATGAAAATGGAGACAACTACAATCAATAACATAAAGAAGAAGAAAAGTATGCTTTCTGATATTAAATGTTGTTCTTCCTATATTTATGTATGTAGAAATGTTACACCAAATATTTTACAGGCTGTGGATGACATTTCTGTAATTTATACTGGGAACTAAGGCAAACCAATCCACCAGCATCAGTTAAAATCAATACAATCTACAGTAGCTGTCTGCATTGCAGAGGATATAGGCACAGGCATTTAAACATAGTCAGAATGTGAAGAGGCTGGTAATAAATAAAATTATACAATGAAGGCTGAATGCAGATTTAAAAAAAGAAAACCAAACCAAGAAATAAATGTAAACCCCATGCAGGCTAAAGCTGTCCTCAGAGAGTAAGCATTTTTTAACTTGTAGCAGATAGGCAGTGACCTAAGGGTTGTTCTGGGAACAACAGCGACATAAGAACGAGCTGCTGTTAGACAAGCTTTGAACAGAAACAAGTACTTCTACATGAAGTCATCGAGTTATCTTGTTTCTCCTCCAGTTAATGTATTAAGAGGTCATTTAAAATTAAGATCTCACTCTACCAGTCATAATAGAGTTTTATTTTATCTGTTTCACATTCTTACTAGGGAGAATTAAAAATGAAACACATACTAAATTCATATTTGTCTCAGGGCCCATCACTGCAGTGAGGAATACCTTCCCCTGTGAACTGAAATCCAACAATTTAGCATCATACTTCATGTTGATATAAGACAGACTCTTTTGCCTAGAGGACACTCTAATGATTGGCAAATTATTTCGGTTTGAGCCTGGTTTTTAATCTTGGTGTTTTCAATGGCCAAAATGAAATTGATCTTGCTGATATATTTGTTCTAGAAAATTTAAAGCTTGGTGAAAAGCTGATATGCACATTTTGTTAGCAAGTTATGACAGTTTTAATAAACTTCCTTTGGTAAATTTCTGCCTTCCTTTTTTAAAGAACATTATGTCTCAAAATCTTCTGGTCTATAGTAGCACCACACACCATTAATTTTATTGATCTCAGAATTCAAAGTTGAGCCTCTTCATACTTTGAGATCCTAAAATGGTTAATATTTAAATCATCCTAAATGCATTTAGAAAACGTAAATGAATTTTATGATACATGGAACCTAAGTTCTGCTTTTTTATGGAATCTGCAGACTCATTGTAACATATTATTCCTGATGTGAATGATGAAGGGCTGAACTATATAGTCCCAGCACATATCAATGTTGTTGTTAAGTATCCCTGTCATGTCTAGGTATTAATAAGTAAGTATTAAATTCCAAGGAAATCTGTCACAGAGATGGAGTCATGGTCCAAAGAAGATTCCAGGTAACACCATGATAAAGAAAATGAAAGGCAGGCTGCGCTGAAGTGGTAGAGTTGCTTATAGGTGAAAGAGCTCAGATAAAACAATCTTACTCATCATCATTCAGATGATGTCACTACTGAGAAGTCTGAAAGGAAAAGCAATTAAAAATAAGGCCAATGCCTTGATCTACCGCTCCTGACTTCTTAATGAGCTATAAGTAATAGCTCCCACCTCTTCCCAGCAAAGATTTTATATTCTTATGTATTTTTGAGACTTCCATTGATTACTTATGCGCTGGGGACCACCAGATGAAGCTAATAACTACCAGTATTCCAAATGACTCTTCAGATATCTAACCTTATTTCTGGTATGATTATGGTATATAATTTTTTCCTTTTTTAAATTACCTCAAAACTACTCAGAAACCTCACTCTTCTAGTCAGACAAACAACATCTTCCTATCTGTCAAAGCATCTAAGCCACAAATTCCTTATTACGGTATGCTTTCACCGCATAGTTGCTGGAATCTCTCATACTTTATGTAGGTTGTAAAATCACACACGAGTTAGACTTTCTTCTCTTAAATTATTACCATTCTTTCAGATTTTGATTACTCCCCAAAATAATAGGAGACAAAGATCAATGTGCAGTAGTAAAACTTTGCTTAGTGAGGTAAATTTAACTGAATATTTCTAATCTTTCCAGGGGTTAGAATATTTAGACAGAGTTCTGACTTCAAATCCAACCCAAGATCAAATGCAAATGCCTCTATGGAAATATAGGCAATTCAGACCTATCTGTTTGGTAAACACAGACAAACACAGAGAAATCTTTCTGCCTATGTGTTAATTGAAAATTGAAAGTAAAAAAGGAAACTACTCCCACTTTACTAAGTGTTTTTTTCTGCCAAGTCAGAGATTCAGTAAGCCTACCCTGTAAAACTTCAGATTGATTTTGTAGTTAATATTCTGACCAAGGTAGGCGTTCTGGATCTGTGGCTTTCAGCTGCACGTATGGAAAGTACTACCCTGTACCAAACCAATTGTAGTGCAGTAATGTGACAGTGCTGAAGATCACAAAATATTTTACATTCTCTAAAAATTCAGTGACATATTTCAGACCACATTGCATTATCTAACTGTTAGACTTGAAATACCTGGCAGTAGACTTCAAGACTACTGCAAGTAGTATCATAGGCAGGCATCTCCAGTTTGGTTATGCTTAATAAGTGATCCAGAAGGCACTTTTAAAAAGATATTTTAAGCCCATTTTAAATCAATAGACTGAATGGCTGCTAGGATCACTACTGATTCGCTGGGTTCAGCTTTTGTGTCACTACTTTCCTGGTGCCAAAAAGATAAGTAGAATGACATTACTCGTTTTTATACTGGTCTGAAAGTTGAATCCAAGCAGGAATGCCACGCTTTCGTCAGCTGGCTGCAGGAAAACTTGTTGATTTAGTTAATAAAACTGAGATACATTTGTAAAAGCGAAAAAAATGGTATAAGCAATGACTGCTTCATCCTGTACTTTGGAGTATTTCTCCAGGTAAATCTGAAATAAATGCTCTGAGGGAGATAGTGCACCTTCGTCTAGTGCCAGGCCGCTGGATCTGGGAGGGAGTTATTGCACCCCTAATGCCAGGCTGTATAAGCAGGATTCTTTATTCAGTTCTCCAGAGAGCTACACATTTCACTGGCTGATTATAAAAGAAGCTGTTAGAACATGCCAGATTCCAACCACGCGTAAGTCACTAGAGAAAGGTTTGAGCAGGAATTTATTAGAGGCATAAATTGGACAGGAGAAGAAGAAGGCATATAGCAAAAGTACCACAAACCACTGGCACATCTAGCATATAACAGTGACTTTGTCCCTCTGGAAAGGTCAAGTTTCAAAAAACATTTCAATGGATGCTGCTTATAGCCTTTGAGGAAGTTTCTCTAGGATAGAGGAGAAGCACCAAGTCCATGGATCTGATGAAAGTGTGTGTTGTTTTTCCTCAGTATCTTCAGTCTACAAGGTATGGTTTTAGCATAAGGAGCAGAGAACAAACTCCATCTATTAAAGAAATGTATAATCTCCCTCTTTGTGTAGATGTCCTCTCTATAGGGGGTATAGAGGACAGGGTGAAAGGGAATATTGCAAGTTCCTGGCTCTGCAGAAGTGCAATGTTCCAGGTCATCATGAAGAGTGGACTTAACAGGCTTCACTCCAAGTGGACTAAAGCCAGAAGTATAACTTACATCAACATTGGTGATCTTTCATAGAATCACAGAACAGTTAAGGTTGAAAAGGACGTTTGAAGATCATCTAGTCCAATGTCTTTGCCTTGGGCAGGGAAATCTTTCAGTAGATCTCATTGCTTGAAGTCCAGTCCAACCTGACCTTGAACACTTCCAGGAGTGTGGCATCCACAACTTCTCCAAGCAAGCTGTTCCATTATCTCATCACACTTTAGAGAATTTCTTCCTTATATCTAAATCTACCTTTTTTCAGTTTAAAACCATTACCCTTTGTTCTGTTACTACAGGCCCTAGTAAAAAGTCTCTCCCTATCTTTCTTATAAATCCCCTTTGTCTATTAAAAGGCTGCAATAAAGTCTGCCTGGAGCCTTCTTTTCTCCACACTGAACCACCCCAAATGTCTCAGCTTTTCTGCACAGGAGAGGTGTCCTAGCCCTCTTATCATTTTCATAGCCCTCCTCTGGACCCACTCCAGCAGGAATTATCTTTGAGTTGAGGCTGTTCTGTGGGCTGTAGCATATACAAGAATATGGTAAAGATAGTAGTTTCCCACCACACACACACAAAAGTAACTTCCTTTTCATAAAGGATGTTATAACGAAGATTAATAAACTAGGGAGGAGCTGCTGGCCATCCTCTTTCTTGCAGTGTAGCAGCAAGGAGAGACCTTGAATTCTTCCTCCCCTCCCCTTCTTTATTATACATGGCTCATAAAGATATAGTGATAATTTTTAAAATCTCATAGTGATAGTTATCGCAGATAGATTTAAATCTTTAGCTGACCCAATCACCTTCTTGAAAGTGTTTAGAATTGTTAAATTTCCTTTTATGTTGACTGGAAATGCTATCTTGCCACTGGGGACCTGCTTAGGTGTTGGCATAGTAAATATCAAGGTATGCATTCATTCTGACATTAAATTAAAGTTGGCTCAAAAGGATTAATTGCTCTCAGGTGTGCTCAGTTCTTCCACATTAGGGAAGCTTTAGTTCCAAACTGTAACTTTATCCATTAAACTCTGTGGTCTGAATTCAATCATGTCATCACTCTCTGTTGAATTTTGTAAGTGCCTTGACAACAGACAGTGGTGTTTGGGGTAGAACCGACAGAGTTTTGTTGCCTCAGGACAATTTATCTTTCTATTGACATATCTATAAACTATATATATGTG
Organism: Coracias cyanogaster; assembly: GCA_033124195.1. Lineage (NCBI taxonomy): Eukaryota > Metazoa > Chordata > Aves > Coraciiformes > Coraciidae > Coracias > Coracias cyanogaster. The sequence goes on from JAVSBS010029493.1 coordinate 17,981, forward strand.
TTTTTGAGAACACAGCACAACCTTCTAGCTGCTAGCCATCAGCCAACAGTCCCAAGGGACACTTACACTGTAAATTTCCCTGGCTTCAAGTAGGATGTTATAACTTCTCATGTACTTGCACAGATAGCGTCTTAAGCTTGTAAAATCGTGTCCCTTTATAGGCAATGTGTTGAAACCATAACTGGGTAGAGCTGGAATCAATGCTGGAGTTCTGCTTTATTTCGTTATGCCTTCAAATAGCCAGTTTATACTAATCTGTTTAACTTGCAGTAGAGCAGAGGAGAGGGGTTCATGCTGCCACACACCAGTATCAGCTACGCAGTGGCAACAGAGATGAGTCTCTTGCATCTCGGGAGAGACCTACTAGCTGGGCTTCTCCTTTTTTTTTCTCCTGCAGCTGAAATCTGTTTGACTTTCCACTGATAGAAAAAAGAGACATGTTTTGAGAACAAACTCTGTTGGGAAGGACAACTATTGGTGCTGCTTCTCTGCTGAAACCACTATGATTTTAAATTAAACTAATTGCACTTTAACAGAGGAGAAAAAAAGAAAAACCGGTCTCAGCTGGGAAATTAGGAGCTCACTTGAGAAATGTATTATAATTTGGGCTCAAAGCCAAATCACACTGTATTATGAATGCTATGATATTGCTGCTTACACTCACTCTTTTTTTTGGTCCAGGCTTTTCTACACAGTGTCACATTCTTGACTTCAGAAATGGACAGAGCCTGAGCTATGAGAGAGGGTCATATTGCTAGGATGAGGTGGCAACTGAGCATATCTTGTGTGAATGCTCCAAATACAATGATGTTATTATTAAAAAAAGGCAGACTTCATCTTTTTCTTTGGATTTTGCTTGCTTAAATTGCCATACATGCATTTTTTGAGACCCCAAATGTTGAGCATATCTGTTAAATATTCTCTAAACAAGACATAATAATGTCTGCTGCACTACAGCAGAACAGAGGAACATCAAATTATAAATCACCCCTGGGTGGGAAACAGGACTTGCTCAGACTACTGCAGTTCTGGATATGTGCAGAACACTAAATAACTCCAACAAAAAAAGGAAGATGTCTAAGTATGTTCTGTCTCTATGTTTGAGCTCTATGTTGAGCTGCAGCTGACAAAGTCTGATAAAACATTTCAATTAAATACAATTTGTTTTGAATGCGAAATATATTAGAAATATTACTCCCCCATTGAATTTTCTAAGCATGAAATCTATTTCTGCCTCTGGAATTAGCAGTCCAACAGAGAAATCACATAGTCCTATTATTTATATAAATAGTACAGTGATTGTTATGTCCTTGCAGGTTATTACAACAATTAGCTACTAATTTGTGCAAACCTTTTTTTCTTTTTTTAAAATCGTGCCTTTTGCTTAGTTAGTCAGCAGAGTTTCTATTGAGGCACTAGGACTGACTCAGAGGGTTTGCTCATGCTGTTCAGAAACAGAAAGGCAGTTCAAGAACTGGGATACACGAACTCTAATCTTTCATTTATTCATTTCACCAACAAACTTGTCAATTAGGATATCAGTCTCATAAATCCAGATTCATCCTACCTTATTTATGCATTAAATCAGGAATTGGTCTCCAGAGAACAATTCAAAATATAGTTGAGTTGATTTGTTTCCAGTGATGTCTGTCCTTCCCTGTTGACTTGAGGAAATATGTAAGGCAATCAAAATCTTAACTAAAACACTTCAGGTACCTACAGCCAGCTGAGATTAATATAGTGTCTAACTCATACATGTTATCAATTATTTGACTTTCTTAGGCAATGGCAGTGTACTACATTACACAATGGGCACACATATAGATTCATTGCCAGTATCAAATAGTAGACAGGCTCTCAGGGAGAAGATTTATAGGATTTAGTTGAAAACTTTGTAGGTGATGAGGCAATATTTATATGAATTAGGGTTTGGCAAGCTTTGTAATAGATGAAACTCTATTGCTAGCATTAGAATGGAGAGCCTGTCTCACTGCCACTGATCATTATTCTCAGAAACAGAGCACAGCATGGAAGAAGTGAGGGGTAGAAGAGGCAACAAGGAAATAAAAACTGTAGGGCTACTGCCACTATCTTCAGAGCAAAATGGGTCAGAGGGAGAAGAGCAATAGAGCTTCTGTAGAGAATGGCAGCAGATACAATGGAATGCTAAATGAAGTTGTTTGTTAGAGACAAGGATTACAGCTAGGAGAGGTTTATATTGGATATCAGGAAGACATTCTTTACTGAAAGAGTGGAGCCACTGGGACAGGCTGCCCAGGGAGGTGGTGGAGTCATCATCCCTGGAGGCGTTCAGAAAATGGGTAGAATGTGGCACTTCGATGTATGGTCTAGGGGTTAGGGAGCTGTTTGAAGAAGGTTGGACTAGATGATCCTACAGGTGTTTTCCAACTGGAATGATTCTGTGATTCTATAGCAAATAGGTCAAAGGGTAATTTTTAAGGATGGGAAATGTCTGAATGCTGAGATGGAAAGTGATTCACTCTCTAATAATGAAATTTGTGTCTTCACATTAGGCACTTTCAGTAAGGTACAACAATTAAGGCCTCTCATTTTGCATGACCCCCTTAATATACATACATAAACTGTTATCATGAATTTGATACCAAACAAGATATCGTGGATATTAAAGGAATTACTTCCAAAGCTGATTCTTAACTAGATCATTAATAACATTTCCCTTTTATATAATAGTAGATTTTTAGTTCTGAATTTTCTGGTTTCAGACACACAAGCCTGCTTTTATTTCTAAAAGAATATTCTGTAAGGATAACTTAAAATTGAGATGGAAAAATACCCAAATGGTCACCAAAGAAAAGGTAACATGGCAATCTTATCTTCCTAGAAAAGCTCTGATGCCTCAGGTGACCAAAAGAAGCAGAATGTCCAGTAAGTGAATGTACAGCACAACATCTCCTGGCTGGACAGGATTCAAAATGAAATTTCCTTGAAAGGTCACCAGAAGTAGCTCACTATAAACCTCTTTCTGAAGGAAGAAGCCCTTACTTTTGCTTTTGTCCTTGGAGGTGAAAGGAATTGGCATGTCCATCTTCCTGTGTTTGTAGATAAGGAAGTTCAAATACTTGAAACAAAAAGAAAATTCCTAAGCATGCACTGCTGTATTTTCAGATTTCACTAGCTGTGATTCATGCTGCTATCCTTCATTTTCTTGTACTGTACTCTTGGGACTGATGGAAAATTGCAAAGGGATGAAAGAACACCTTTGACAAAAAGGTGAAAGGCATTTCTCTCAACCTGTTTTTTTTATTAGATTATTTGTGAAGAGTGTGTGAAGCAGTAAATATTCTAGGTAGATAGATTTTTTTTTTTATTTTGAAGCTAAGAACATCTTTCTCTATGTAATTACATGTAAATGGCAAAAAGACCGATTCATCTGAAAGGAGGCACCATGCTAACGTGCAGTGTAGTGTAATCAGGTGGGCACTGAATGAGGTCCTTAAGGGAGAGACACATAAAAGCAGTGCTTCTCCTGAACCTCTGTTTCCAAGAACTTCTCTGACAAGCATTTCCATCCAATGGAGGAATCCTAGAATTTAAGAAAAAACATGTCAAATACAAGTGAGTGAGGTGAAAGCTGTAACAAGATTAATGTGTGTGTAGGTGGCAGAAGTCTTCTGGCTGTTTCCTGTTCTGTTCTCTTTCCCCTTCAGAGTTTTAGAGAAGAATTGTTATAAAAATAGTAATATTGACTGTCAAAGAGCACCATTGGTACGGAACACTCATCCACTGGGATTTTATTTTCACCCCTGAGAATGATTGGTACCCAGAAGTTACATTTATGCAAACAAATTGAACAGCGCCCTGGATCTGGGCATTGGTGCTGTGAAAATATTTTCCATATGGCCTAAAAACCATTACATGGTAATTGTTCATCTGATTTAGTAAATTGGATGCACAAAAAATATATATACAGATGCTGTTAGGTTGAAAACTGAGCCCAAAATAAAGCTATATTGTCTCATTTGATTTAGTTAGACATTTAATATGTACAGTCAGGCAGCACAGTTGCACAAAAAGTTAGTCTAATAGTTGCTCAGTTGTCTATATGCTATAGTTTCTTGAATTTTAGAAATCTAAAAAAGGGAAATAAAAATTCTTGATCGAAGCTCTTCTGCAAACTTTTCTGACAATATAATGGGTACTGAAATTCTGAAACTACAGTCCTAGTGCAAGAAACTTCCATGCTGTACTGGTGGAATCTTCTCTGCTGCTAAGATACTTGAAATACCTGTTCAGTATTTGTCTGTCTCAAGTGGAAAGTATACAGTGCTCTGCATTTTACTGTGAGTCTATGTAAAATGTGGGCTCCAAGTCTAAAGCTTTTGTTCCCATGATACATTTTAAACCTTCACTAAAAAGGGAAGTATCTGTGGAGTCAGCAAGAGCAGTAAATTCCCAGTTAGCTTACTATTCTCCATGGACAGTAAAAATACTATATGGGTGAAAGGAATGAGAAACTTATCTTCCCCCAGTATACATATTCCCCGTATTGATATGCCTGTTTTCATAGTAGCATTAATTTCCTCTTTAAAAATTTTTGTGTTGCTTATTGGTCTCAGTGGAAAATAGTTTTATAAAATCTCAGCATTTCAAAAGAGTCCTGTTCTGAACTGTGATTAAATGAAAGTTACTTTCATTATTGGCTATGGGAAAAAAGGAGACAAAATACTCTTTCATGTAGATGTAACATCAGTTGACTTAAGGGAATCTAGGTGGATTTTCTCACATTTCCAAAAAAGTGTTCAAAAAAATCAAAGTGATGGATAGCTTTTAATGTTTTGAGTTGTACAACTCAATTTTTTTGGTTAAAATTCTCTCAATGGAAGTGTTGGAAAAGACCACATATTGGCAAAAAGTTTCAGTTCCAATAAATCAGTGTTTCTGGAAAATAACCTCAAACCAAACCTTTATAAACTCTGCTGTGATTCAGTGTCTCTTAAAATGCAAGAATAACCACATAATTTGCTCATATACACTTTGATATGTATTTTATACATTATGTGAGTCCATGTAATCACATCAATCTCTTCTACGTTTGAAGATCAAAAAAAATTTGAAATTTGGTGAGCTTTTGGTGAAACTAATTAAATCAGGCTTTAATTTGATCCTTTACATCTGCTGAAGTTTAATATCTCACACAAAAATAAAATGTTATATGTGGCACTTAAGACTTGTAACAATGGAAGGAACTGTCTTAGTGTATGAGAAATGATTCAGTTAAACAGTTTGTAGGAATTATTGAGCCTGGCTTTCAGCTAACTCCTTTCCAGCCCAGAAATCACTTTCTAGACTCCAGGGAACTAACACTAGTGCATAAACAGTGAAAGTGGAAAAGAAACCCCAAGTGGTCCACTAAAAAGAGAAAATAGAAAGGAAATGTAGAGCTGTGTGGGTAGACATTATTGTTCCATGTTTTGCAGAAGTACATGTGGAGCTGGAAACACAGCCCCTGTCCTTAGGAGTTTGTAGTCTGGTAGGAATGAACTGGGGAAAGACAAATTCAGATAAATAAATGATGCTGATACATTATGGTTATCTATATACTGGGATCCAGTTTTGTCAAGCTCTATGTAAATATTAGCTAATTCCAAAATGTCATGCATGCCTTTTTTGAAACTGAGGTAAAAGGTAAAGTGAGATAAAAGCTGAAAAGGTATATTTTAATAATTAGCAATATTTTCTCCCTGAAAGTTTGCTATCTTCAGGTACACTGTTGCTTACAATTTTAAGTTTCCTCCTTCCAAATTAACATTAAAAGATGTCAAACCTGTCAGATTTTACAAAAGCTATGTTTTATATGCATTCTTAACTTCTGTAGTCTTGTCTTTTGATGCTTTTGGAGTACATCACTCCATCACTAGGTTTGTGGTAAGTAGTAGTTTCCTGCTCTGGAACCTCAGTCCACAGTCACCATGTATTTGCATTTATATTTAACCAGAAATAATGTGTTGATCATTTTATATTAAAAAGTAAAAAACAAAGCCAGGTCTTTTATTCCCCATTCATAGTGTAAACCTAAAAGAGGACATGCTGATCCTGTCTCATCAAATACACCATTAGCAAGAACTCTTCCACTTTGGCATCAGGGAAAGTGCTGGGAATGTCTAAACTCTTCAGTTTTCTTATATGTTTTATCAGACTCTTGTTTACAGAATAGATGATATCATTCAGGGATTGTGTTTGCTTTTAAGGTTTGCTTATTTTGTTAATAACACAACGGTGTTCACTTTGCACCTGTGAGTGTCTGAGATGCAAGTACTCGGCATGTACAGTCCTTTGCTTGGTTTTACCAACCCTCTTTTGTATTCCCTCTCCTATCCCACTCCCCGTTTTAACTGCCCCGTAGCACAGCAAAAAGGGTAAAGCAGGTTAACCTACCATCTTTATCACTGACTCTGATTATTTATTGGAAATTGCTTTGGCCTCTCTATGCTAGCAGGATATGAAGCTCTCAGCTTTTTCTGATTTTTTTTTTTCTTTTCTTCTTTTTTTTTTTCCCACTGGAATTACAGAAATATTACCAAACAAAATTGACATAGAAATCCAAGAGATACTATGGTATTTCTTTTAAACAACATATATTTAAAATTTTCATAATTTATACATGAGTTTTCACAAACTTTTTATTAGAGTAGATCGTAACAAGAGGCTCTTTATGTAGTATTTCATAGATTTTTCAAACTTTTAGAGAAAGGATGTGGAGAAAATTTGTACTCAGCTATGAAAAATTCTTTTACTCTCTTGTCATTTTCTGAGAAGCAATCAATAACAAGGGTTTTATCTCTAACAAGATCATGTTCTCATTCCAATATTAACATCCTACATTTCCAGTGATTTTTATTTCTAATAAAAGAGGATGCAAAAAACTCCAAGTTTACTGTAACAATTTTTTAGCATTCTGGATTGTTTTCTGACTTTAACAGAAGAGAATGTCTCAGGAATCTCACTGTAGCTGTTGGGTTTTCAGTTGATTATCAGCTCACCTGGAAAATCAGTAATTGCAGAATGAACTTCAGAGGGAATTAATATAGGTGCTAGTGGTGATGGCGATGTAGCTGCCAGTTATCTCCTGTAAGCATAAGGTATGTAAATGAAACTATTCTTGGTTGTGCATAACTGGCAGACAGTTTCTTAGATTTAAATGGTGCAGTGTTTTTATCCTTAAAAGCAATATCTGTGTTTGTGAAAGGTCGGATATTGACAGGCAGTAGAAAATGAAATCCTCTGTTTAGCCATGGAACATGCATGGCATGCCTTGGACAGCTCTGACTGTCCTAGGCATGGGCTGTCAAGGTGCCTATGCCTTGCCTGGAAGACCTGTTATACCTAATAAAACACAAAACCTTTTGCATATAATTGCAGGTGGAAAAGCTGATGAGTAATTACTGTCCTGTTCTTGCTATGTGTCTGAGCTGAGTCCAAACATGCTTTTTATTGTATTTATTATTATTCACCTTTTCCCAAACTGAAGAATCAGTGGTCTGGCTCAGGCACACTTGATTAATGTGAAGGTAGTCTGAGTCAATATTGCAGGGTATCATCACAGCACACTTTGGAGTAGATTAACCACTATACTGGAGTTGTTTTGCATCACTTGGAAAATATAAAGAAAACACAAAACCTGCTTTGCTTTTTCTTCCATTTGTATGTGTAAGCAAAAACTCAAGGATGAGAAATCATAAGTATAAAGGGCAACTGACTGCCTTACAACCAGCTGCGTGGCATGTGTATAGTGTACAGGCTATACTCTACCTCTTGGGGTGGGGGAATTCATTTAGAAATAAATGAAGTTTCTCTCATCTTGTCAGAAAGGTTCAGCTCAGCTCTCTGGGTTGCAAGTGTAGGTCTTTTCAGTGTCAATGGGGATCGACATAATTGGATTTTTAGTCTCTGGATTTGTCTCTCAGAGACTAAAACAAGTGCAAGAATGTTTTGCTTTAATCACTTAAATATTTTAAAGTCATTGTGTGAAATATACACAAAATAGGGAAAACAATCTCCTTTCTCACTGAAAGGTGGAGAAATTCAGACTTGGAAAAATATATAGCATTTTTAACAGAGAATATCTGTAAGTCACAACTAAGATCATCTACTAAGTCTTAGATTATCTTTCATCAGCAATCTAAAATTTTTCCTAAATAATTTAAAAGCATAATAGAGTTTAGATCACTGAAGTCCTATAGCTCCTCTTTAGATGGAGATAACTGAAGTCTTTAATTCCATGAAATACCCTCATACAGCCTTTTAAACAGAAAATTTAAAAATACTTTTTGTAGTTGTTTTAGGCCATATGTTATAATTTCTAGTGTCTAGAAAATAACTAAACATTAAAAAAAAAATTAAAATATAAGGGATTGCTTAATACTAGAATAAAAAAACACATCTGTATTATTGCTGTTGATGTGTATCAATATTATCACATATTTTATTCAAGAGAAATATAGAAATAATATAATTAATTTTCATGTTTATCTTGTTCTACATGAGGTTTACCCACAATCTAATTAATTTGGTTAGTGTCTCAAATAGCATCTTTAGTGAAGGTAGCAATTCAGTTGATTTCTTTACATTCAGGATCGTATTCATTCTGCTGTTTTAAGAAATCTTACCACAGTATGATGAGTCCAGATCTCAAGCCTGTTTAAAGTAGGTAAGACACATTTTGACAACTTTCAGAAGAGGTTTTGAAAGGAGGGTTTTAAAAGGAAAGCAAAATAACTAGCTAGCTAGCTGTGGAAGGGGCAGAGAGAGGCAAACCTTGTAGCTAATTCTGTACCAGGAAATTAAATCAGCCTGGGACCATTCTATACCATAGAATAGCCCATATCTGTACTATTAAATCCTTTTACCCTTAAAAGCATGAAAATTTAATGTTGGAGGTGCTGCCCAACCTCCACGAACTTCGGAATGGTGGCCAAAATGCTCAGGGAGCAATCTGACAGTTAACAGCACGGATGATCAAGTCCCTGTGCCCGTGTCCCAGCCCTGTTTCTTTTATTAGCCTGTGGTTCTGTAAGAGGTATTACTGCTCTGCAGCAAGGCAAAATAACTTTGGATGTTGTCAGGAGCTTAGCACATTAGTGGGACATTCATGATTTAATTAATATGCACCACATCACCTTCACATTTTAGCAAAGGTTAAAGCCATTGCATCAAATGGAATAGGAATCCATTGTGGCTACTGGAGGTTAAAGAGTTTACTAATGTAACACCAACATGTAGTTGGATTTTGGATTTTGGTTTGTTGTTTTGGTTTTGGTTTTGGTTTTTTTTGTTTCTTTCTTTGTTTTTTCCTAGGTTATAAAACCCTAGTTGTTAAGTAACAACTGTCAGTGTTCACTAATCCAACACTCCAGCTCTGTGCTAGAGTGTGACATCCCAAAGTGACCCAAGCTCCAGCTAGATCTGACTGCCTTTTCACACCCAGTTACCCTCAGAGTTTGTAGCTGTATTCCAAATCTGTGATTGAGGATACCTGGACTAAATTTTTCCAGTGAGCTTGAAAGTCAGATTTTCTATGGTTTGTTATAGCTAACTGGAAAGGTGGGCACAGCTGGGTCTGGCAAGATTAAAAGACAAATGCAATATCCCTCCAGACATTTCTGTTCATACCAGTTCTTGTTCTCTTCCTCTTTCTTCTTCTTCTTCTCTTCAATACTACTTATTTTTAAATGTATCTAAAATTAGACTGCTGAGATGAGGCAATTCCTATTTATACAGGAACAATTTTGGGATCAATATGAAAAATGAACACTATTTTTTACACTGATAGGCATAAATGCCCCTCAATAAGTAAACATAAAAGAAACAAGACAGCAGCTAAAGCTAAGAGTATATTTCTTCCTTTCAAACTGAGAGAAAAATTCAGTCAAAAAACATCTAAATATGATTTGAATGCTTTCATTTTATTTTAATTTAATTTAGAGGGAAAAGAGATAATCTTGAATATGAACACTTTTGAATTCCAGAGGGATGGGTTTTTTTCATATAAGACTCAAACTACATGTGAGCCTCTCATGAAATTTCAGTCTGATTCTCAGCTTAGCTCTGATCTGACTTTGATTATACACCATAGATTGATGTAATCCTGAAGCAAAATTTATTTCTACAGTCCATCTCTATTGTGTAAGCAAGAAAAATATTTTAACAAGGGAAGCTTCTGGGTAAAAGTGTCAGTAACACTGACACTGGTGAACAAGTTCTTACCTGCATTTGTACAGAAATGAGCAAGAGTGGCAGCACTCAAAGGACTGCCAAGAGCCACGTTCAGCTCTTTACTCATCTCCTTGAGAAAGAAGATTAACATTGATCTGGAACAAACAAATGAATGAAAGAAGCCATCAGTGCAGAAGAAGCTTTCAGGAAAATGTGACACTTGAGGTAACAGTTTGGTTATCAGCTGCTCCAAGGCACCAAAGTAGATATTTCTGGTTCAGTTTTCACAGTATTCCTGAGCTATATACACAAATCTGCAATTATAAAACCAGCCAAAGAATATGCCATAAAGTTTAAGAACATGCAGTTCAATTCTTTTACTGATGACCCTTCTTCCAAATAACCCTAAGGTAAAATAAAATATGAGTGCATACATTTACAGAACAACACAAAATGCCGTTTTGTTAATTAAATTGCTTAGACTGCTCTGAAATGCAAGGTAAAATAAAATGCTTTTAAATACTGCTACACTGTGCCCTTGCTCACTGACTATTTCAATATTAATTTTATTCATAATTGAAAAATGGAGACAGAAATTAATTTTAGCACTTGGTCTGTAAATTCCTCATAGCAAGAAGCCCATTTATCTTCTGTGTTATCTTGTGTTGTGACATTAGTTATACTTACATGAAATCATCTTAATTGTCAAGAAAATTATTCTGAAAGCAGCTGTTCTTCGAGACTCATCTCTAAATAGTACCCTCAAAACATCATAGTATCCAAGTATGTTTCCTCTGGTTAGCATTTATCGCTGAACTCCTTCAATACGTATTTTTCATCTGTGGTGCTATTATTTTAATGACAAGCCCTAATTAGAGTTGACATTTCACTAGCCTTATTTCATAATTCAGTTCATTCTGACCTCAGATAAGTTATTTAAAGCTGTCTAGGTTCAATTTTTATCAAGAATGGCGTGCTCATTCTTACTTTTCCTTAGTGACTAACCCGTTTGAAGTCTGTCTTCATTTACGGTATTACTGCCCTGTGGACCCTGGCATGTTAAGGCAGCATCTAGCATAAATGTCTCCATCATAACAGTATGCCAGGATCCCGGCAGCAGTCCATAAAAGGAATTTGTAATGCTGATAGCCAGACTATACCATACTTTGACCAGCCACTGGCACTTGATGGTGTGTACTAAAAGAAAAGCAGTAATCTAGGGGAGTGACACTGTTGAGAGAGTGGGTCTGGCTCAGCCTGGAGAAGGTAAAGCTAACAGGGCATCTGTCCTTCTTGCCCACCACTACTGATGCCCAAGAGGTATTTGTGGGTTTCTGAGGAGCAGAGCTGGGAAGGAAATGGGTAGCAAGATAATCACCTCTATTTCAGCCTTATATCCTATGTCAAATATTAAAAAATATGGGAAGTATAGGAAGAAGTTCAATATATTTTTAACTCATATGTTTCTGAAGTAAGGAAACCCCTTCTTGCATAAGGTGTATAACGGACCATGCAGTTAGAGAGGTGGCAATCACTTCCACTTAACTCTGTAATAGTAGGGAGCCGGGTCAACTGGGGACAAAAATACAAAGAGATTTTCCCCAAATACCCATTTTTTGAGCCTTATCATGTCCTGAAGGAGCCTGCCATTTCAGAGGGAGGATGCAGGAGAGGGAGACATACTCTGGTGCTTAAAGAAAAATCCTATCTTCATCTACATGTGTCAAGAAAACAGGTGCAAAACATGAAGAATGGGATTTCTCAGGCTTGAATTTTGGCACCAGAATTCCTTGATCTGGAATGATGAAAATTTTACACTTCAAAAGAAAGCATCAAAATAATAAAAATCAATAAACATATCTGTCTGGGCTTTATTACATGGCTTTTATTATACAAAATAGTGTAATTCTAAAAGGGCTAAATCATTCTCATTGACACGGATGAAAGGTAACAAAAAACTAGAGGATGGAGATGGAGTGGAAACGTTGATAAATATGTTGTTTACAGTTCTGTCTTTCATTGTTGCACTGAGCTGTAGCAGCTTAAACAGCTTATGGACAAATATGTGCAAAAAAGCTTCCAAGGTTAATTTAAACAGTTTAATGCTCTCAAAAGTGTAATAGCTTATCTACAGTGAAAACATGGTGCCTACAGTGTGATCCTCAGGTCAGAGGTGATGCTTTTCCCTTTCCATCAGTGTGCCATAATGCATCATCCCACTTGGCAATCCTATGAAAAGAATTCTACTGAAAAATCTTTATTAAAATTATTATGTTCTTGTTTAGTTCTTATGGTATTTGACAAGCATTTCATTGTATGTCTCGATGTTTGTACGATTTGATGCCAGATCAAAGGATTAGCTTTAGAAATGTGAATATTGTGACTACTCTTAATAGTAAAAAGTTAATTCTGTGGCATAAATATATGAAATTGAAGACAAAATTGTCCATATGATGTTCCTTTCTGAAAAGATTTCACGTATATCTGAGGTGTAAATCTTCAGCTATGACTGTCTTTCTAACAAAACCACAGCTGTTCTATAGCTCTTCTTGAGCGCAAATAGATTTTATTTTTCCTTCTTTCCCTGTCTGCTTTTTCGTTGTTTGTTTATTTTTCCTCCTGTAATTTCTTTAAGATAATGTTCAGGTTTCAGGTTTTTTGTGTCCTCTCTAACACTGTCAGATTTGAAAGAACAAAGAGGGTCTTCATCCTTTGGGACAATCTCAGAAAGATTAATGAGAAAGTACAAGATGCTTTCTGCTAGGAAAAAAGGAATATGGAAGGAATGAGTTTAGGATGGGAAGACTTCAGGAAATATTTTTGTCTGATTCTCCTCCCATTCCATGAAACCATCATTCTTTCTACCTCCATATTTTCTCCTGGCTTTGGAGGTAGCTACACTGATCGTTTGTCCCCTAGAGCATTTGTGTACTTCTGCTGAGCTCCAGAAGCTCTGGCTTGAGTCTCGGTTTTAGCAGGCAGAGCTTTTAGGAAGTCAATGCTTCATTAAAGCATAGGAAGCAGACTTCTGTCTGCTTCTTTCATATCTGTAGGGCTTTTGTGCCTGAAAGCTTTTCTGATTTTTCTGAGCATATCTGTTAGTCTAATAAAAACTATTAGCTGTGCCTGTAATATTTATTTTACCTGGAGCACCACAGATAGATAGAGCAACAGAACCTCTATAACATAGCTATAACAGAGCTATAGCTATCCACAAAGGCATATGTCCACCCTCACCAACATAGTTTCCTCTTTTCTTACGCTGCATGTTTTTTCAGTAATTTTCTTTCTCAAATATAGTGTTCCTTTGTAGTTTATTTCTGCTTTTAGAATTATTTCAGAAATATAGAAAGTTGAAGAGTGATATAATGATCTATTAGTAATAATGCTTCATCACTCCCATTTTCCTGTATGATTCAGTGTGCCTCCATCACACAAAAGGATGCTGCATGATATAAGCTTAATGTGGCACATTTTATGATCCCTAGTTCCCAAATATTGGACTTATCTAGAAAATAAATATGCAAAGAATTGTGTCCATTTTATCTCTCTGCAAAAAATAAAATGGACATCTAAATATTGCAAAATTGAGAACCGAAAAGGTGAAATAAATAAAAAATATTAGGTAGCCATTTTTGCACTGATTGATTAACTCTTTAGTCTGATCTAAACTGTATAATCTTTTAGTCCAAAAGACTGAGTTCCTTTGGGTTTAAACACACACAGGAAGAGACCGTTAGCAGCCAATTCATCTTCACTGTATATGCCATGCATGGTTTGTTCATCTCTGTCATACCTCCTAGGTAATCTCTTTTTCAAATTTGAAGACCTCAGCTTACTCAATCATTCCACATAGGGAAACTCTTCCACACCATTGATGATAGTTTTCTTATTTTTTAAAATATTTTTGAGCTTGAGTGTGCCCTTCCTCAGAGAAACAAACCAGAAATGCAGTGTTCCTGGATGAGGGAATAATGGATTTTTATAGGGGCATAGTGGTATTTGTTATTTTATTTTTTATTTGTCCTACTAATAATTCTTAATGGTTGGGGAAGGGTTTTGTTTGTTTGTTGTGTTGCTTGGGTTTTTTTTTACTTTTACTGACTACTGAGAGCTGATGTTTTGAAGAAGTCTTCATCATCGCAAGGTCTCACTCCTGAGTGGTATACTCAGCTCAGAGCCCATAAATTTTTGTTAGGATTGTTTTTCCCCATGTGCCTTGCTTTATGTTTATGTACACTGGATTTCATTCGCCATTTAATTGCATAGGTACTGAATCTTGTGAAAGTCTGTGTAATTCTTCACAATTAGACCCTGTTCTTCCTAGCATTAATAACTTTTTAACAGAATGAAAAGTTACTCATGGCACAGCTCTCTCACTTTTACCTTTTAAAAAAATAAAACTGTTAAACAGCACAGCCCTCTGTTACTGTTGACCTCTCTCCAGTAGAGAGGTCAACAGTATTAGCTATCTTTTAGCCAATTATTTAGCCATATTAAATAGCTAACAAATGTTCTGTTGTGACTATGAATTTCTGTAAAAGCTTTAGTGGGAGGCTTTAGTAAAAGGATTAGGGAAATTTAGATAACTCATCTTCACCCACATGCGAGTTCTCAGCTGGCTCATTCGAAGAACTTCAAGAGGTTTGCAAGGCAAATCCCTCCTTTATAGATGACTCTTCTCAGAGCTTATTTTTCACATCTGTTTTTTTACTACAGCTTCTACTAATTTGTCCTGTTCAGCTCTTGTCTGTCATGCTTGTAGTTCTCCCAACCTTCCTATAAATTTCTTCTAAAGATTGACATCATGTTTGCTTGCCTCCATTCTTCAGGTATCAAGGAAGTTTTCCATGAGAGTTTACATGCTACTGTTAGTAGTTAAACTGTCCATCCTTCAGAACTTTGTGAATATTTCAGTTCTCTGTGGGTTAGGTGAATTATTGGAGTTTATTTGGTCTACTTGCACCATAATCACTTTCTCTGTTTCTTCAATTTCAAAGAAATTCACTGGCCAGTCTCTCCATCCATCTCAAGGGTCCTCATGCAGGAATCTACCCAATATCTTCTAAATTGAAAACTGATGCAAAAAATTCATTTGGTTTCTTTACAATGCTTTTTTTCAACTCTGAGTGTTCCTTTTATGCCTTGGATGTCAGCACTATTCAGTTAAACAAAGGAACTTGTTAATGTTTAAACTGTTAGTGTCTGGTTGGTTTTGACAGTCAGGCAACTAGCAAGTCCCATAGTTCCAGGCATCATTTGGGAAGTAATACAGGACATGAACAATTCTCCACAGTTTGGATGCAGTTATCCTCCTATAAATGGTTAGATAATATATGGGTATGATTCATGCTATACCAGTAAGTTATAGGACCAGGGAACTTGTCCTGGTGCGGCTTTTTTGAGCAAAAGAGATAATAGACTGATTCTGTGCTCCATGGTCTTATGTTAGTCAGAACAGATATGCCTACACTTTGCATTTGATCTCCAACATTAGGCTTTTCTCCTTTATCTTCTTAGAAATAACCAATCTAGTTTTTATCCTGGAAAAGCATTTTCTTCCTGGCCCCTTCAATCAAGTCTTGACATCACTAATGTGAAGGGCTTCAAAATTTCTAAGATGTAAACTAAATTAGTATAATAAAGAGAGAGCATCTTTTTTCTCTGAAAAAAAAAAAATCCAAGAAAGCTGCAACATAATTGTAAATATGACTTAAAGAACATATTTCATTGTGAAATAGACATCCAGGACAGGATATAGATGCCTAGATGTCAGCCTCTAGGGCTATCTGAGATGCTCTCTGGTGTCTTACCTGATCTCCATCTACCACTCAAGGATAAAAATGGTGTCTTGTAGGTACTTTGTCATATCTGACAGCCCAATGACAGTGTCTCAGGTTCCTTAGAGCATCTGAAGTAGCACTCAGTACCTATGTTTTAGTCAATGGAATTAAGCTTCTTGTCAGCTGAATTTCTCTCTAGGCTCCACTGACTGTACTCATTCAGTTAATTGTCCATAGTGGAAGCCTAGACACCTACCTCACACTGTCCCTCAGAAACAGATATTTAGGCAGCTTCTATTGACAAGAATAATTTGATTTAAATGTTACTGGAATAAGATGAACTGGGGAAACACTTGGATGAAATAGAAAGAAAAAAGGCAACACAGCCCTCTAATACTGTGTATTTGTAGTACGTTTAGGAAGTTTACAAGTGAAAGGGTAAAAGGAGGGCACTTGGAGAGGAAAGCATAAAAAAGTGTGTCTGAAAAACATCAGTTGTGTGAGAAAGAATGCACTCATTTAAAGATAAAGACTGGATTCACATTCACTCTATGGGGAGTGAATAATAATATTAATAAATATCTCTGGATGTATAAAGGGACCTAGGGCAGGTATGAGATACCCCCAGCTTATTCCAGCAATGTGAAAAGACCTCACTGTAACTAAGAATTCAATCCCAGCTAGGTATCCCTGTTTCCCAGGGAGGGGCCAGACACCAGCTGCTGATGTGAAGTATAGAATAAATCTTTGTTTTCCTTTGCTTCCGTGCGCAGATTTTACTTAGCTTTGCGCTTATTATTAAACTACTTTTGCTTTACCCACAAGGGTTTTTTTTTTTTTTAAATCTTATTTTCCTTCCCCTTTTTGCTTTACTGAGGAGGGAGAGGAAAGGGGAGGGTGATAGAGCGGCTTGGTGGGGTTCTGGTGCTCAGCCAAGGTTAACTCACCACACCTGGCAAAGAAATAAACCCAAACCACTACAAAACAATCAAGGTGTTTATAGCAGCCATTAATAAAAGCTTTATTTGGGGTATGAGAATTATCTTGGATGTGTGTGAGGTTGTTCAGTGTCATTGGTAATCAACATTTTGCAGAATGATTTCTGCATACCTGCTCTACCAGGTCTAGCAGAAGAAATAACAAAGATCCTCATTAATGTCTCTTCACAGCCCGTTCCTACACTGTCACCTCAGTCAATATCTAAAGGTCAGCTGCTGCCTTTGATCTCATAAACGTATGACAGTAAAAATGTGAAGAAAAAGACTTTTGTTAAAGAAAATTTATTGTCAATTTACAACCTGGAGATATGTTGAAGTAATTATTCCATTGAGAGTTGTTTTATTTATCTTCAGCTCATGAAGATAATACGCTTTGTTTTGTTCCAAAGGGTTTGAAGCCTTCTGTGTCCC
>JAVSBS010029493.1:44171-67726 GCA_033124195.1 Coracias cyanogaster
GCAGGGGGGCTGGACTAGATGATCTTTGAGGTCCCTTCCAACCCCTAACATTCTGTGATTCTGTGATTCTGTGAAATGTCCTTGTAAGCTTCACCAAAATAGAGTGTTTTAGATTTAATGTCATTACACTATGAGGGCTTTATTACTGCTGATTAAGTGGCACAGTTTCTTATAGCATATATATTGTATATGCTATAAGAACAATATACTATATACTACTATATTTTATATATAGTCATTTGAGGAATGTAATGTTATTTTTAATGTTTATAACAATGAGACTTACACTGGATTTTACAAAGAAAAAAAGATCCAGGATGTAGATATAGAATTCTAAACAGAATTAACTGTGATATTTCTGTAGCAGGGGGAAAAAAAGTTAATAAAGAAATCTGTATCACAACATGCTGTCAAGATTTAGGATTGGGCCAGCCACTAGACAAATAATAGATGGTCTCTATTAACCCTTGTCTCTTCCGAAAGGGGAAGAGAAAGGCAATAAGGGAGACAGCATTATGGATTGGAAAAACCCCCTAAAACATCTTTAATGAAAATAGTAATAATAAAATGAAATACATAAACATATACAAAACCAATGTTGAACCCAAGCTCCCTAATGGTAATTAATTCATCATCACCATTGATGGAGCAGGCACTGGGGAAGTACCAGACTGGACTCAGTGGCAGATGGGAAACAGATTCAGGAGCTGGCTTTTGGAATTAGATTCAGGAACACATGGATCGGGATTGAAAACAGAATGGACACAGTCCTCCTCAGACACTGGCCATTGAAGAAGAGAGCTTGACCCTTGTGATCCCTCAGCTTTATACTGAATATGATGTATATGGGATGTAATACCTCACTGATCACCTTAGGGTCACCTGTCCTCTTTGCTCCTCCCCGTAGATGAGGCATTTTACTATCTGCACTCCCCAACATGGGACACAAGATTTAGCAGTGACCTTGGTCTGCACAGGAGCAAGTATAAGCAAGAACTTTTCTGCACATCAGTCCTTGGTAGTAACTATAAAGACCAAGTACTATCACTTCTAGAAGCAGATACTGTCTTCAAAAGTATGCCGTTAGCTTCAGAAAGTGCAGTTACTTAGAAAAGACTTAGCTGAAAAGTAAAATCGCTGAACAGAATTAGTTCTGTTCTAACTCAAACCAGGACACACACTCCCTCTCCAACTGTGTTAAAATGACATTTTTTAGATGTCCAAGAGGGCCTTACTATGGTTCCTGTAGGCACTTTGCCCCTAAATCCCTCTGCTCCTGAATTTGATTTTCACAAAATTTGACAGGCATGCAAAGTTACTGCATTATACTGAGAAAAAAAGAGTGAGAGGAAGGACCCTATAGAATTGGAGTCCTATGAGATGAGGTTGTTCTACAGTCTATTCATAGTGTTAGGAACAGTAAAAAACAGGTAACTTTAATTACACTCTTCTCATGGGTTCACCGAAAGCTCTGTGACTGATCAGAATGATTTCTGTAACTCTGATGCAAACAGAAAGGCAAATACTACAGGTCATAGCCTGTGGATTAATACTTACTTGCCTGGAGCTAACTTTCATGCCATGAGAAAGAGATGTTCAGCCCTGTTGTTGGCCAGGGAACACTGGGAGCATGTGACTAGAAAGAGCAGAACTATGGTGCAACCATATGTTCCTCAGTAATGTAAACAGTGAATGACAAATTTTGGAACCGACATATACCAAGCCTACAAGGTCAGTAGACACCAGCCTTATATCAGGGAAATACAGTACAAAAAGTAAAGTGTTTAATACAGAAACGGAATGGACAGCAGTTGGAAGGAGCTGAGCACAGTTCACTGGCCACTGCCTATGACTATTATCAACATCTGAGAAAACAAAGTAGTATCTTACATCTGGACTCAGTTTTGAATTTAAAAAAAAAAAAAAAAGGAAAGAAATTGACAAATAGGTTTTATGGGTTGGCATGGTCAGTAGAAGTAAGGAGAAACAAAATGGTAACTTGCAGCAATTAAGATAAACAGGGAAATAGAAGTAAAAACAAAAGTCATACCCCACTGTGGGGGCTGACAGCTGGCCTGCAGGCCTCACAGAAAGCTCTGGCCTTGACTAAATCAAGCTGTACCCTTGAAAGAAGATAAACAGCTTTTGAGGAATTTGAAGAACGTGAGAGAAGGATGTTGATGGAAGATAACGAAGACATGTGGGCTAAAGAACTGTTGACCAATGAGAGAATGTCAGTGACAAACAAAAACCAATTATTGTGTGACACGATGGTTTAGAGCTAAAGCTAGAGAGTATAAAAGAAGAGCTGTAAAAAATAAAGTTTGCTATTGTTGTTTTTATGGCTTTTGCTGCTTAACTTGTCCAGTGTCATGTCTGTCTCAACTACGACACCTCACCTTGCACAAAAAAAATTATATTTGGATCATTAGCAAAGTATTAGAAAGAGAAGACTTAGAGAAACTGATAGATACTTATTTTCTCAGTTCAGGATGGATTTTCTAAGCTATCATTGATTATGAATGCGGGAAAGAAAAGCACTGGTTCAGGATGATAAACTAAAAACATTTGCCATCATCAGAAGTAAGCAGCCTAGTCCCTAAGGAGAATAAGTGGTGGTTCTACATGAGGAATGGATGTGAAATCCGATCAAAAATCAAAGGACAAGGTGGATAAAAAATAAATGAAGGATATCAAATAGTAAAGGGTGTAGCTCTGCTAGTAGCCAAACCACTTGCTCATTACCCAAACAAACAATAACTTTCCCAATTGGGGACTTCAAAATAAAGCAGATATTATAAAATAAAGTATGCCAGATCAAATGTAAGATTATAAAAGATGAAACTGAAATGATAAGGGCAATCAAAATTGGCTGTAGTGGGGGTGAAACCAGGAGTTATTTAATCTTTAAAACTATTTAAACTTTAAAAAGGATTCAGCTTACAGAACATTGCTGAAGTATCAGAAAAGATGACTGAATATAGTTAAGCAAAACTTTTCACAGGTTAATGCAGATACTTATTTTAAAAGTAAACATATTTCAAGACAATAATTGTCCCTTGGGCAGAATTTTAAAATATTTTATTTTTCCATGACCTATAACTAAGGAGGGAAAAAATATTCCTTCACTATAATTGAGCCCTATTGAGAGTGCTTCCAGCAAATGTGAGAAAAAAAAAAAAAAAGAAATTTAAATTGGGTGTTACCAGGACAAAATTCTAAATTTTTTGTATGGTTACAACTGTAATATAAACCACAATCAGGGCTCTGCCTGTATGAGTATCCAATGCAGACAGCAGTTCCTTGTTTGGTGGAGGAACTCCACAAAGAGCCTTTGCCTAGATAAGGCCAAGTGCAAGGTCCTACACCTGGGTTGGGACAATCCTGGTTATCAGTACAGGCTGGGGATTGATGTGATAGAGAGCAGCCCTGCAGAAAAGGACTTGGGGATACTGGTGGATGAAAAGCTGGATATGAGCCAACAATGTGCACTTGGATCTCAGGAGGCCAATCTCATCCTGGGCTGTATCAAAAGAATTGTGGCCAGCAGATCAAGAGAGGTGATTCTGCCCCTCTGCTCTGCCCTGGTGAGACCTCACCTGGAGTACTGCATCCAGTTCTGCAGCCCCCAGCACAAGAAAGATGTGGTCATACTGGAGTGTGTCCAGAGGAGAGCCACCAAAATAATCAGGGGAATGGAGCATCTCTCATATGAAGACAGGCTGAGGGAGTTGGGGCTGTTCAGCCTGAAGAAGAGAAGGCTCTGGGGGGACCTTATACTGACCTTCCAGTACCTGAAGGGGGCCTACAGGAAGGCAGGGGAAGGTCTATTCACGAGGATTTGTAGTGACGGGACAAGGAGCAACAGTTTTATGCTAGGAAAAGATAGATTCAGGTTGGATATTAGAAAAAAGTTCTTTAGCATGAGGGTCATGGAGCACTGGAATGGGCTGCCCAGAAAGGTGGTGGAGGCCCCATCCCTGGAGTCATTCAAGGTCAGGCTCGATGAGGCTCTGAGCAACCTGACCTAGATAATGTCCCTACTGTGTAGGGAGGTTGGACTAGATGACCTCTGGAGGTCCCTTCCAGCCTAAAACATTCTATGATTCTATGATAATAATAGAAAGATTACAAAAGCCAGAACTTTACTTGTATGATAGAGATGATTGGCAAAATTCCCTAAATGCAGTGTTAATTTAATGACATTCTGCACACAAGAATCAACTTACAGGGGAGGTAAAGGAGTTTCAAATGATAATATGTGATTTATGCATTTGTGAATGTCCAGAGAAAAAAAAGTGAAAGGCTATATTTTGTTTTCTTGAAAGGCAAGAGGCTGAGAGCAAAGTCTCTGCTCAAATCAATAAACGGGGAAATGGAAGTGATCACTTAATAGTCAATAGCAAACATTTTTATTGTAGATTTATTTCTAACACTATCACATATTCTTATGACAAGCATAAGTTTTCTTCATGGTGATCAAGTTCTCTTTAGGTATAATACTCTTCTGTTCATAGCTTTTGTACATAGAAGATAAAAATGTGGTAGATGTTCTCTGTTTAGTTCCAGTCTGTCATTTTCTTGATTGTTTTTGCTAACAATTGCTAATTTTTCAGTACCAGAACTTCAAGAAGCTGGATTAATTTCTACAATCTCTTTTTGAAAGGGTCTCATCTTTTTCTCATGTAAGCATAATATAAAATGAATATATAAGAATTCATACTGAGAGATTTAGAAAGCTAGTTTCAGATTTCTACAGTGACAGCTGAATCTGGGTCTTCAGGATGGGTCCTTTAGCTGGACTACCACAGCTTGCAAGTGAATTGCTCCTACAGTTAGGCTGTTGAATTTTATGAGATGGAACATTCTCTCTTTATTATATTGAATGTATTTTTTCCTAAAAATGTAAAATGATTTTTAAGTTTCCTCTAAGAATAATGGGGGAAATACTGTGAAAGAAAGCATTGCTCTCCACTGTTGAGTACTCAAAGCAAAAAGAAACAATAGACAGCTCAATAACATGGTAGAGTACTTCACTGTAGGAGTAAGTCCAAGTTGACACCAGGTATTTACTGACTTAAAAAAGGAAAGATCAAAGTGGAGAAATCATCAGCTAATTAAACATTATCAAACATAAATACTAATTAACCTGATGGAGATCTTGAAATTTATCCTTTAATTTATGTTGGTTGTCTGATTTTTCTGTGACTCAGCTCTTCAGGTGGGGAAACCAAAGCTGTCTTTACACTAGAAAAAAACCAAACAAACTGGAGATGTTACAAGAACAGAGCTTTTTAACAAAGTTTCATCTTTGGAGTTAATCACATAACTTCAGGAGTACAAAAGTTACCTTGCTATTCAACTTTCAAATCTATTAATGTCATTGACAATTGTCAAGATGTAACACTTGCCTTTTTACACTTATTATCAGGTTAGAGCGGTAACAGACTTGATTGTTTTCTCAGCTTACAGATTCAGTATTCACAGTAGAAGAATGATTGAAATTAAAATCACCAGTGTAAGACACAGGATGTGCAAGTACTTTGTAGGATGAGGTACAAAGAGAACAGAATAGGAGGTTGCCTAAATGTAGTTAGAAAATCTCAGGACCATTTTCTTGACAATAAAACATAATGGAAGGTTTGCTAAGACTGTGTCATGAAAGTGAGCGTTCCTGTGTATGCATGTACAGACACATATGCACAGACACAGACGTTGCATGTTCATTCTGAAAGATTTTTTTAAATTTGGTTATTTGAAGAAATATTCTCACTGTTATTGGTAATGTATTTGTAAAAATAGACATAGAGTAGAAGTCTGGGAAAATAATGTACCCAGGTGTATATAGGAAAGAACAGATTCAACTTAACATGTCTGGGGTCCATTAGGGTGGCTAGTCACACTGCATGAACTACCTATACAGTTCAGGATTTGTTCCCATGCTATGGTAATGTTCCTTTGATATGACAGTGACTTCTGTTGATGTAGAGGTTGCTGATATGTAACCATTTGAGGTTTTGGAAAGAAAAATGTTGTTTTGTTGTTCTTTGTCCTGTGAAGGTTTCTGTGGGTTTCAAGGCCATGTGCGTGGATCAGTCCTGTCAATATACAGTAAAACAATATATGTCATTTATAGAATAAATTCTGTCTACCATCTAGCTATGGACACACTATCTTAGGTACATTTCCCTGATAAAAAGGTCACATGACAAAGAATACACTTCCATAAACTATAGATAGGTGATCTAAAAATTCACTGCTGCTAAACAAGGTGTTTCAGTGAGTCTCTAGCAACAGCCCTGCCTTCTTGCTATACTTTGTGCCAGCTCCTTCATATCCTAGACACTTTCATGGGTGCTTTAATATGCTGTTACATAGGGGAAAAACTTTAGATTGTTTTCTGTTGAAATAATGTTAAAGCAGCCTACAGAAGGTCCAGAAATGTGCAGAATATGTGCCAGCTCTTTTAGTACCCTGGGATGAATCCCGTTGGGCCCCATAGACTTACATGCATCCAGCTAGGGTAGCAAGTCTTGAACAACTTCAGAGTTGGCTGGGAGTTTATCATTCCTCCAGTCACAGTCTTCCAGCACAGGTGTCCAGTGGTCCCAGGGCCCATCAGCAGTGTGGAAGACAGAAGCAAATGTGGCATTTTCTATGTCCCTATTTGTGAGGTGACCTACCTCATCAAGTAATGAGGTTATCGCTGATCCTCATTTTGCTAATATATATTAAAGAGCCCTTTTTGTTGTCCTTCACCATACTGGCCAGCATGAACCCTACTTGAGCTTTGGCCACATTAATTTTCTCCGTACAGTGGCTAACAGCATGTCTCTAGTCTTACTGTGTCATGTGGCATTCCTTTCAACATCCATATACTTTCCTTTTCCCCATAAATTCTAGTCTGGTTTAATAATGTCCTACAGTGGCCTGAACCTTTTCTACTAAATGAGTAGAAGGTAGACTGCTATTGAAAGATGGCAGTGGATATCTAAGTTTGCAAGGGAATAGAATGTAAGCAGACAAAAATTTTAAAGTGCTGAATTAAAGTATCATCGTGATTATCAGAAGTCAAATTCTGACACATTCACTCATGTTGGCTGTTCTTTGAGTGGTCTCATCAGAATAATTTAATCTTCAATTTTAGCAACTCACTAGCTGTTATGAATAAGCATAATGAAACCTAATCCTGGGGGATTGAGTGGCATAAACTGGTACTATCCATGGAATGTTAACAACATGTGATTTAACAAAGAATGATTCATGTCTGTGTAGTATTCACTTAAGAGAGGCATTTATTATTTTAATAAGACAATAAAATTAGTTAAACCAGACTTGCTCTTTAAATATACCTATAAGCATATTGTATTATTTAATCATTTGCCCCTCTCTCTTGTCTCTTTTTTCTTCCTCTTCCCTTTATCCAGGCCACAATTTGAAAACATCTCAGGTATTTTTCCAAGCCCAAGTGACATATATCTAGCAGAGGTCAAACCAGGAGAAAGTGCATTCATTTACAAATCATATAACAGAAAACAAATGCCATTAACTATAATGATATACACAGTGGTAGTGATTCCTCCTGTCACGATTTTTCCTTGTGGCTTAAAATAGTAAGATTGATATTCTAACCTCATAATATATGAAAAGAGATTATAGTACCCAGGAAAGTGCTAAATGAAAATACTTCATTCTCACTAGGGAGAAAAAATTAGAGCGGAATTTTTCAAGTGTCCTCTTAGAACAAACAGAAAAGAGATGCCTGACTTCATTCCAATGTGACTACATGTTCTCCCCAAGGACAATATTCATGGTGTAGTGTTTTTCCTAACTTTCCCATAGGTCCAGGAAAAGCTTTGTTCATGAACAGTTCCCACAGAAAATAAATGTGGTTTGTAAACAGAGAATTTTTTCATTTCATATATTGATGTAAGCATTCATTTATTGCTTTTTTTTCCCCACTGTGGCACACTTCCTGTGAGCTTCAGAATTCAAACATGCAAGCCAGAGTGTGTACCAGAAAGTGAGGGAAATTCATTCTCTTCTGGCACACTTTCTGTGCTATACAGCTCAAACAAGGGCCCATCGTGTTTCTATTTTGATATAGTAGGCAAAGTGGTGTGAGCTAAAATGCTCAGTAAGATGTTCCAGTTGGTTGGTGGCTATGTGACGGGCCTTGTTGTTACCACTTAGTTGTATCTCTTTGCCTTGAGCCAGGATGAAGTAAAATGCAATGAAATATTTGTTTGTAGCTTCTTAAGTAGTCTTCACACTTACTGGTATTTTTAACAGACACAGCTAAAGGCTTCACTTTTTTAAACATAGATGTTTTCTAGAGTGAGAGTCATAGCTGTATATGAAGAACTGGTAGACATCTAGTTTCACTGAAGTTAAACTCCCTTGTTCTTGGCAACTCATGAGGATGTTTCAGAGCAAAATATGATCTTACATTCTTGTCACAGTTTGAGCCCAACCAGCCAGTAACAAAGCACTGTGCAGCCACTTGCTCATTCCCTCTTGGGATGGGAAGGAGAAAATACAACAAAAAGCTTGAGGATCAAGACAAAGAACAGGGAAGGCTCACTCACCAGTTATGATCAGGGGCAAAAGACAGACTAAACTTGGGAAAAAAAATATCAATTTAATTTAAATAAAACAACCACCAGTTCACAAATTGAATCAGAGTAGGCCAGGGACAAATACAACATGATTGTAAATACACCTTCCCTCCACCCCTCCCTTATTCCTGGGCCCAGCTCTGCTCCCTCCTCCACTTCACTGGCACAGGGGGGCTAGGAACGGGGGTTGTGGTCAGTTCCATGTTATTCCTGCTGCTCCTTCCTCCTCAGGGGGAAAGCTCCTCACAGTCCTCCCCTGCAGAAACATGGCACCCCTCCCATGGGAGATAGTCCTACATGAACTTCTCCAGCTAGTATGGCTCTCTTCTGCAGGCTTCATTCTCACAATGATGGATTGCTCCAGTGTGGGCTTCCCTCAGAGTCATGGCCTCCTTAAGGATCAGTCCCCTGTTCCTGAATGGGGTCTTCCACGGGCTGGAGACAGGATTCTTCTCCACCATTGATTTTTAAGAGGTACAAGGACCTAGCCTCACACCTCACTATGGGCTGAACAGGAATGGCTGCTTTGGCATACCTCTCCTGCTCCTTCATCACTGATCTGGGTGTCTCTCTCCTGTCCCACTCCTCCAACAAAAAAGAGCTCCCAAAACAAACAAACCTGCTCAACAGGTTTTCCCCTCTGAAATATGTTATTGTAGAGGCACTGATTTGCTTGGTCTTGGCCAGAGGTGGGTTTGACTTGGAGCCAGGGAAGCTTCTAATAGGAGGCCACAGGAGTAGCCCCCTCCCCTGCTACCAAAACCCCTTCCAGACACGAAGCCAACACAATTCTGTAACCTGTATATTGCAAACATGCAGAATACTCATAACACAGGACAAATATACATACCTTTTTTCTGCTATTGGATTGACACCAGACACAATACTCAGCTGATTTCAGATACTGATCCTCAACTTTGTCATCTGTGTCCTAGTACAGATAAATTTCCTTAGACCCTCAGATACTTCATTTGATTAATAATTTACTTTTAGTTTTAGTTATTTACTGGTGGTTAGGCTTAACTTACTTCAATTATCTTGCTTCAAATATATAATGAACAAAGGGTCTAAACATTTCTGTTAAAAACATATATAAATAGCTACAATTAATTGTAATTAACTACAATTTTACAGTTGGACTCGATGACCTTAAAGGTCCTTTCCAACCTAAATGTTTCCATGATTCCCGTTGAAACCATAAAACCTTAGTGGTTAGAGATATATGCTTCAATAACTTCAAAAATAGGCAACACTTTTGGCTTGGGCTTATATGGGCTGCAGTTCCAGGAGAGAAAATGTGTCCATATTTCACTATACTTTGTTGCTCTTTTAGCATGCCTGTTGAAAAGCAATTTCCAAAGTCTCACTGTTGCTGCTCAAATTAGTTCATTTTCTGTGGTGTCTCCTAATATGACAACTTACTGTGACTCTCAGTGAGACTGATACTGAGAAAGTGAGAGATGGTTGGCTTCCAGTCCCTGAAGTTTTTTTTCTTCCTTCTCCCTTTCCAAGCCAACTGTTCTGTTAGCAGAATTCTCTCTCAGCAGGCAGCTGCCAGTGCTGTTGCTCAAGTGTTTTTACTGGTGTGTGCTCTCATTGAGATATTGCCAATAAATTTCATGATGTTTCCTGTTTGGTTATCTTGGCCTTTTCAGTGCCACTGCACAGCAAACCGCCTTATGTCAGATCTTTTTTTTTTTTCCTCCAGAGAGACTGTAATATTCCAGACTTATTACAGAAAATGGCAGAAGCTCTGCATAAGTTTCCTGTTGTTCACTCTTTTCACTCCATACAGTTTGCAGTTCTTTTTGTTGATTCTGGGTTTCATGCACCGCTTCTGTCTGCCACTTCATCATCAAACATATGGACCTGCATATTTTTCATGTCTTTTTTAAAGAAACAGCACTTCCTTCTTCTGAAGTCTTAAATCCAGTAACTAACAAGGAAGCAGTAGTGAAGTTTTCAGTAGGAAGAAAATTAGAACTGAGTGATCAAACTGTAGGCTGATATATGTGAGATGACTAATGTCCTGAAGAGCTTTTGAATGTTGTTCTAGTCCTATGCTAAGCTTACCCTATTTCTCCAACTTCCTGACAACACATGAAGTAAAATCTCAGTCCTTTGTTCACTACAGCAGGAACTGCTGTAGTGTCCCTGCAGGAACTGAGGTGGCATTTCACTGGGCAATCACCTGACAGGGAAGTGCCAAGGTCAAGATTTCTGATCCCAATAAGAGTAAGCAGTGCATGTTGCTTCCACCTAAGATCCTCTGTTGTACTGTTGCTGAGCCTGGCTCTTGGGAATATGCTGGCTCTGTCTGACTGCTAAGGAATGCAGTTCTGTCTAGCTGGTGTCCTACTGTCCAATATCTTCAACAGGACGAGGTGAAATCTTTATGGATTTAGTGAAAGTGATTCTGTGTCTCCTCTTAAAATTATTTCAGTAACTCGTAGGCATCCAAAAAGGCAGCTATAAGATAGAGCAAGATTTTCTACATAATGTGTTATTCTCACTCTCTAGACTGCATTACTTTTCTACATTTTGGATTTTAATGCAGTACATATTTCGCTATTATAAACATATCTCATGGAGACTATGATTAAGCCTCAAAAAAAACCTACAGACAGCTTGATTAGCTGTGATGTGTTCAGTTCTTGATGGCTAAGTTCCAAAACAGCTAGACATATTTGATTGTGAAAGAAGGAAAATAGTTCTTTTCTATGTAATGGTCCCTAAGAATGACTCAGCAAGCTCAAACTGTCTGTTGTGCAAACACATGGACTTGAATGGCTTCTTACCTTTCTTTGAATTTTTCAGAAGTGGTATCAAACTCTTGTATTTATTAATGATTATAGGCTGAGAGGTTATAATCTTTACAATTAATATTAGTATAAAAGATCTTGCAGATAAATGTATCTCTTCGGTATATATATTTATAACAGACTAGGCTGCCAAGAAGGTATATAATTGAGACAGCAGTTTCTGAATTGTGTATGTGCAAATAGAGTGTCACAAAAGGAAGTTCTTACATGAATGCATATGAACATGCTCTGTCTGCTTGTACAAATAAAGCTGCAAATATTAAATGTGCAGTTCTGAGCTTACTTTGCAAAATTGCACCCTCATAATCAATATGTAGCTGTGTAAAAGAAAGCCGTGGTTTCCGAGAATTGAGAAGTAGATAGGATAATAAAAGAAATCTTTGATCACACTTTCCCAGCAGCATATTACATAAATAAGCCTATTACCTCAAAGATCAGTAATGCAGTGACTGAAAATAGAAATTATATTAAAGTTACTAATGTAGCATTGCAACAACTTTTTCAGAATGCGTTGAGGTAGGGAGATAGTGAATCTTAACCTTTCAGTAACAAGGTTTTTTAGTTTATCTACACATATTTTTTAAAAATGTAAAATAACAAATAAAATTGTGTCAGGCAAGCGAAAATATGATAGATTGCCTCTGTTCATAAACCTTGTTCACAACCTACTTTATGTCTCAAAAATGAAGTGGGATTTTATTTTACTGGAAGAATTCATGTATATCTGAACAATGAATTTGACAGAAAATGTACTTCAATTATGTGGTGATTATGGATTCATTTTGCATCGTGGGCCCATACTTCGGCTGCTCATTTTTAACTATAGCTTTTTTGATCTGTTTCTCCAGATTTTTTAATTCAGCCACTCTTCTGTGATAAATCATCATTGTGAAAGTGAGTTATTTTTGAGATAACTGAGTAATTTCAGCTGGAAGAGCTGGTTAGGATGTTCTTTGAACATTGATTAGACGAGATTACCCTAAACTTTTTGGAGAAAGACATTCCTTCTGATGAAAATAAGATTTCTCAGATTCTAAGTCAGTTTGGGGTAGAAACTCTCAGAACAGTATTTGGGTGTGTATGTAGTAGCTAGATTTTTATCTTGGACAAAGAAGAATGGGAATCTGAACTAGAAAACCTCTTATTGAAGGTCAGCAGCTTTGTTCACTGAGGTAATCTTGAGGATAGCAATATTGTATTCTGCTGCTCCTTCAGCTTCTCATACTTTATCAGTTTATGCCCTAGTATTTTCTCAAGCTCCTGGTATACTAGTTTTTTCAGTTGCATTTACTTTACTTAATAAATACTGTTCTCTTAATTTTTTTCTAACATGTAAAGTAGTTTTCATGCATGCCTGTTGTTATATTTCTTGTAAATGTGAATTACCATTTTCTAGTAACTATGATGATAGAACCTGCTCTATAATTTTAAAAAGAAAAAAAAAATCCGTCAAAACTTTACTTTTTTTTTTTCAGAAGTTCACAGTGTCTAAATTTCAAAAAATAGAAATTCACAATTTTTGTCCTGTTCAAAGATGCATTTCTATTGAGACTAGAAATGTTCAACTTTCTTTTGTAGTCTGTCAACTTCCTCAACTACCTTTTGTAGTCTGAGTTGGAACTAGATTCTTTGACCCATAAAGTCAATTTCTTTTCCTCCTGAAACTTAATTGTTTTTTATACAATGTACTGTAAACCAAGTAATGTGGTGATAATACAACTACAACTGCTTATGCATTGTACTCTTAGTGGTTTACTTTTAGAAACAAGGAAAAGTTGTTGGTTTTTTTAGAAAAGAACTGTTTCTCTTATAAATAAAATAAGAATATTAATTTACTGATTCAGGTTTTCTGATGCATACTTAAATGTGTTGCTTTTACAGCTCTGACTAGAGTTACTCAAATGATGATGAAATGTTGGCAAAAATGATTCTGAAGTATTTTTTTTGACGTTATTATGACTTTTTTTTACAGGACACTAGAATAGTAACATCATTTAAAATAATTCCTGGTGCAGTTGTTCATCTTGGTGATTGCTAAATCGTCTCTTTCTCTTAATAATTAAGGCATTAGATTCAACGTTATTCACTCCTTAGACTGGGCCCCAGGATATTTCTGCACTTAGTTTTAGGAAACAAAAATCCCTTTTTTAGGAACTCTAACCAAATATTCTATATTAATTTAACAGTCCTTCTGAAACAGCGAATTAAAAGACCTTGAAGGAGAAGTCTAAAATCTCATATCTAGCTTACCTAGAGCTCCTCACTCTGTAATGTTCACCTGCACAAATCTGATTTCTCCAGATACTCCAGAAAAGCCTTTTGGCAACAGTCTTACTGAATAGTTCTCAAGAATTAACTTCTCCAGAGAAAAGAGTGTCACCTGCTACCCCCTGAGAATTCCTTTATTCCTGAGCATATGGCACTGTCAAAATCACTTCTGTTGGCTCCAAAGGATGCCAAACTAGACATTATGGAGTCACTAGCAGTGCCATTTCCTTAAGTACTTGCTACTGTGTAGCTCACTACAGACTTTCTATTTTTCTGAGTCCTGCTGAGGTAACCCACTGTAGACACAAAAAAAGCACAGTTTGACTGGAGCAGTCATGAATTCATTTGCAGTTTGATGTAAAGAGTTCTGCAACTTTCACATATTTATTTAAAGGTATTTCATTTCTGTATCCTAAGTGTCTCATTTTTTTTAAATGTCCAGCATCATACTGTAGATAGGGTCTCTGGCAGCGACCAATTTTTTTATTCTCAGTGTTGGAACTTCAGTCTGAACATCCTGATATTTGATATGGTGATGTGGACTTGTTATAGGCCTGATTCCAAAAACTATGTATGAAATTTAATTCATTTCTCTTTATAGTAATAATTTTTTATCAGAGGTCAACAGAAACTTAGACACTGTTCCAACTATGATTCAGTATCAGGCTGTAGCACTTTTTTTCATTTTTTCTCCCATGTGCCTCTATCAAAGGAATAAAGCAAATCCTTTATGATGGAATAACTATGAAGTGTTGTAAGATACAGGTATAATAGACTTTCCAGCATGACAAATGTGTATGTTTGTTTTGCAAGGGGCAGTGCTGGGGACAAGGAAGAAGTTTAATCTTAATTTTACAAATAAGACACTAACAGCATGTATTCCCTCTACCTTCTGTTTTCTTTTTCTTATTGAAGAATTGTTTTTGACCAGCAACAATGCAGCATATTATTGTGGTGTCACATGAAGGGTATACACCTCAAGAAACAAATCAAGGAAGTTTGAAAAATACACTTCATCGTTACTGACTAAATAACGATGTTTTTTAAAGGATATCTAGCTTAAGATCAACATGTCGTGTGGGACAGTGTCAAAGGCTTTGCTCAAGTCCAAGTAGATGACATTGGTTACCCTTCCCTTATCCACCAGTGCTGCTCCTCCATTGTAAAAGGCCACCAAATTTGTCAGGCATGATTTGCCCTTGGTGAAGCCATGTTAGTTGCCACCAATCACCTCCTCATTTTCCATGTGCCTTAGCAGAGCCTTCACCTGCTCCATGATTCTGCCAGGCACAGAGGTTAGACTGACTGACCTGTAGTTGCTTGGGTCTTCCTTTTTTCTCTTTTTGAAAATAGGAGTTATGTTCACCTTCTCCAGTCAGTGGAAACTTCACCAGACTGCCATCACTTCTCAAATACAATGGAAAGCATCTTAGCAACTTGGTCTGCCATGTTGGTCTCCCTCAGGACCCATGGATGGATGTCATCAGGTCCCATGGACTTGATAGATAGATAGACAGATAGATAGATAGATAGATAGTTACATACATAGATACATAGATACATAGATACATGGATACATAGATACATAGATAGACAGATAGAATGGGATTTAGTTGTGATATCATGGAGAAGGAACTTTTTCCTATTTTCATTATGTCAGCAAAGCTGAGTGTAACTGTGCTTATGCTTAACAAGAATATACTTGTATGAGCTTGGATAAATTTGAACTCTCTCAAGGTAACTCATTTTTTTCCTGTGGTAAGGTTTCACTCTGACTCGTAAGTAGAAGGCAGTGAGCAAATGGGAACTGGACAGATGAGGATTCTCTTGTATCTCAGCAGAAACTTGCTTATGTGACATGCCTTTTTATCTTCTAGCTACTGAATTTTTATGTCTGTTTATACTTGTGCATCATCTTATTTCTACAGCATGCTGTCAACTTTGTCACAGGAAATGAAAATGAGGTTAGCATCCATATTTTTTAGTCCTATACAAAATAGTCTGTCATATTTAGCTTCATACTGAGGGATGCTGAGGAACCGCAGAAAATACATTTTGATTGTTAAATTGTTGGAGACAGAATCTATAATTCAGAGTATGTGCATACCGTATTTCGGAAGCCTCAGGGTAGAGATACAGTAAATAGAAAAAAACACCAAGAACATGGGGGCCTTCTGTCCTATATATATATATATATGGAATCATAGAATGTTCTAGGCTGGAAGGGACCTGTTACGGTCAACTGGTCCAACCTCCCTACTCAGGTAGGGACATCTCTACCTATGTCAGGTTGCTCAGAGCCCCATCAAGTCTGACCTTGAATGACCCCAGGGATGGGGCCTCCACCACCTCTGGGCAGCCCATTCCAGTGATCTACCACCCTCATGTTAAAGAACTTTTTTCTAATATCCAGCCTAAATCTATCCTTTCCTAGCTTAAAACCATTACTCCTTGTCCTATTACTACAAACCCTTTTAAACAGACCTTCTCCTGCCTTCATGTAGGCCCCCTTCTAGTATTGGAAGGTCACTATAAGGTCTCCCTGGAGCAAAGGAACTTCAGCATTGCAAAGCTCCGTGCTGAAATGCTTAACTCTTGGGTGTTCTGCTTTGTAGGAACCTTGATGTATACCATGCAATGCCTGATATCTACAGGGAAAAGTCTAGGCAAAATAAAAACAACAAAATGAGTGAAAATTTGCCAGAATTTCTTAGTACTGCTATTTAAAATTCTTCTGGAGTCCAATGTTCAAAGCATGGAAAAAAAAAACCCAAACAAACCTTTCTTCAACCAAAATCTGTACACAGCTGGTAGTTAGGGAGTTATGGAGGATGATAAGAGACCTCTGAACAAAATGACCAGACTTTCTGGATAGCTGAAAAGAGTATATGTAAGGAAGTACTGTAGGTGCAGCGATGCACAGTATTCAAAAACTCATGGACATTTTTCTGCTTTGGGTATTTAATTAATCCCTGGAACAGGATCTTGAAACTGATGCTTTTTGCTCAGTTCTCATAGTACTTCTGGCCTTTCTAGCCTAAAAAGTCCACCTTTCTCTCTGGCTCTATCAGTAATTAAAGAAACTAAGTAAAATTATTTTCTCAGAAATTTTTTCTTAGAAATAATTTTCTCAGTAATTTTCTGAGAAAAACAAAAATAATTTTGAGAATTAGAAACCTGTTCTTATGTGTGTGGCCAAGTCTCTGCTTTGAAACTAGCAGGGAGAAAAGGAATAGAAACCTACCTACCAAAAAAGTGCTCTGGCAATTGGATAAAATGGACACAAATGTGGTCCTCGAAGGTCAATCATCACAACCTTTTGCAGAAAGTTTAATCTGAGAAGTATTTTAGAACCCAGCTGACCTGGTTTCACAGGAGAATAGGGCAGAGAGAGCCCAAAATGAGGACTAATAATTTCTATGATTATAGCACAAATATAGGCACCAGCTGGACTTGGGGAAGTTGCATATGGAAGATTACACCAGAATGTAAATGCTGGAAGTGCCTTTTTTTTTCTTTGTTAGTTATATGCCTAAAGCTCTTGTTGAATTTAACATATTGAGACTAATCCTGGTTATCCTACAAGTGTATTCTACTGGCTTTAAAAGGCTGGCTTTACTGGACAATCCTCTGATAACCTCAGACTCTAGTTTAAAAGACACTTTGTTCCTGAGGGAAAGTGAATTTACTTGGTGAGGAGTTAGACACATTCAGTGTGTATTTCTGTTGGTGCTGTAATGTTATCTGTGCAGTGAACCTTCATTCAAAAGTACTTCTGCATGATCTGAGGACTAACTCTTGTAGCATGGGTCAAAAGGAGAAGTGACAGGTGCCATCACAGTTTGCTATTCATATATAATTGCCTCATTGCTCACACTTCAGTATTCAAGCTTAGACAGGATTTCTCAAACATATGAATAAGATGTGCAATTCAAAGCCATATGCTGCCAAAAAAAGAACAGATAAGCTACGCTAGTCCTGTACTTAAACCTCTGAAAGAATAAATGTATCCGGAAAGATGTCCCAATCTCTGAAAATATCTGGTTAAAAGATGGGCAGTTGACATGGCACAGAACACAACTATTGTTCATGCTGAGATGTCTTTATGGAGTATTGAAATAATATGGCACAAAGTAATCTCATCTAATGTTATACACAGCAATGCATTGCTTAAACTAGAAGTGTAGTTACCTGTGTCTCCCTATATAGTTAGTGGGAAGGAAAAAACACTTCAAGATAACATTTCACACCATGTAAGATCCAATGACTTTGGAAATCTCTCTTTGTTAGACGTGCATTTTGATTAGGTGGAATGAACCTGAACATCTGTGTGGAAAAGCTTGTAGAGCATGAGGTGAGGAGACAGAGATCCTGAGAAAAACTGGGAACAGATTGCAAGCTTTTGCACCCTTGGACTTGTCCTTCCTGAACAAGGGTTTGGATCTCTGCTCTGCAGACCAAACAAGTAACTTCTGATGTTTGGTAGGAAGATAGGGTGGGCCATGGATGAAAAGAGACTGAAGCACAGAAACCAGGGAACTTCTGAAAAGATCTGGGAGTAGCCATAGCTAGACCACAGGGATTTGCCAAAGGCTGCAGAACGAATTGTGTCAAATTTATTGTAGCTCAGGAAGCCTCCAAAAATTGCTGTACTCGAAATAAGACTGAAGAAAGAGACACAACTTTCAAGGACATAGCAGACAAGAAAGAGATTTCTTTTCAAACTCTTTTTTTTTTTTAATGTTAGTCTGTCCCACTTTGGTTTTCTCTCTTTAAGAAGTCACATATCATGACCTACCAATTCATAGCTCTTTTTGTATTTTTGCTATTCACTTAAAGAGAACAGAAAATCCCCTCAAAGCTTTGGCTGGTTTGAATGTCTCCCCATGCTAGAGAGTTGTGGAGTGCTTTTTTCTGGTTATAGAAAGCGAAGCTTCTGTAGAAGACAGATGTTATCTTTCTCATTTGCCTCTGGGCTTCTAAATTCCATTCCACTGAACAAAGAATAAGATTCTTGTTACCCAGTTGTTTTACAGCCATAAATTCTCTTCTTATGATCTTTTTGCAGTAAAGCTAAGGGACAGTTTGAGGAAACTCCTCTCCTTCCCCTCCCTGCCTACCTCCAGAATCTCATTTTTTATTAGTGTAGGCACAAGGTCACTCATACCTGCTCTATCTCTGCTGCAGATAGATGTCTCTTTCTGGGTTGAAGTGGTTATACACTGTGACCGAGCCCTGCAGTAATTCACCACAGCCTTTGGGCTGCTGTTAGTTGTGCTATAAGCAATACCAGAGGGCGTTGGCCTCCTTGGAGGTAATTCACCTGCTCAGACTAGCAGGAACTCTGTGTGGCAGACACCAGGAATTGCTAATTTTTACCTCTTTATCGTATGACTTTGGTCATGAGAGACAATCCAGTGATAATTAAGAAAAGCTTTAAAATGAGCTGAGGTTTCCATAACCAGAATTTGTAGCCTGCCCCAGTGCAGGGGCTATTATTCATTTTAAAATTCTGCAGGAACATATTTTCAAAGACTGCTTCATATTGAGTGTTAATTAATGGCTAGGCCTTAAGGGAGCAATATACAAGTAGCAACTGGGCTTACTTAACTCTTTTGCCATGTTTCTTTTAATTGTCTACTCTGTGGCTAACTTTTGCAAATGATTTCTAACACCATTTTTGTGGCTAGTGCAATGAGCACGTAATTCGTTTTGCAATGCATCAATAAACACTTTATTTTTTTATAAAACTCTTTGAAAAGAGTTTAATTTATTCCTAGAGACAGGCTGCGCAGAGGAAAAGTTTTTCCTTTCCATAGGTCTGCTATGAAACATAGGTTGTTCAAGTACATTTCAGTCACACACTTGCAAATGACTGTAGCCCCTGAACTGTGAATTAAGGCTGAGTTCAAGAGCTCTTTGGAAATACCTTTCTGAACTTTAAGGCATAGATTCCCTTCACTTAATTCTAGGCCCTTTGGAGCCTACTCTGTAGTTGTCTTCTCTCCCTCACCAGTCAGTGGGAGAAGCAGGTACTGTGGGATGCACAGGAGGGTTTATGGAGGCTGGGTTGGCCTCTTGAAGCACATGTCTCTGCTGAGTGTGGGAGGCTCCTGGGCTCCCAGAGCTCTGACACCTCATCTGGCTGTGCTTACAGAAAAGTAAAAATGTGGCATGCGGGAGGGAGGACAAAAAGCTCCTTTTGTTTTTTCAGTGGTTATCTTAACTGACTAAAAGCTAAGGAAGGTGATAATCCTGCTGCATAGCTTCCTTGGCTGTTTTCATGCAGTTCAGTAAAAAAAGATCCATCTCAAGAGTTTCCCTCAGAGATGTCCTTAAAAACAGAGATTACTGTTCTCTAACCTCACATTAATTGGTACCAAACTCCAGAATTGTTTCACTATGGTCCACAGAAGTATTTGCAGAATAAGTAGTTACCAACTAGAAATATCAGGAGTCCTAAAAAAGCTTATAGATATGGTAAAAACCACAGATTCCTCAAGTGCATATATTTCTGCCCATATTGAGAGAAGGAAAAGCTTCAGGAGTTTTGATATTTAATGAATGATCTTTTGTGTTGGGGCAGAGATCAAAGAGAACAAAAATCAAAGGGGATCACAGCCAGAGTTGGCCACAATATGTCCCCTTTTCCCACTGGAACATAAAGAAACAAATAAGTAAGTGTCAACCAGTTGTCAGATGACAGTTTTAGCAAGTTATGAAATGCTATATCATTCTTCCCTAAGTTCTAGGTAGATGATAAAGAGGGTCACAAGACCACCATAGAAGCATCACTC
Source organism: Coracias cyanogaster (assembly GCA_033124195.1). Classification (NCBI taxonomy): domain Eukaryota; kingdom Metazoa; phylum Chordata; class Aves; order Coraciiformes; family Coraciidae; genus Coracias; species Coracias cyanogaster. Next base: position 64,677 of record JAVSBS010029493.1, read on the forward strand.
ACTGAACAGCCACACCATCTTATAATTACTACTTCGCTTTTATTCATCTTGTGCTCCATACAGCATACAAATTACTGAAGAAAACCAGTTGGTCAAAGTAGAAGCTGTAGTGTAGGAGGCAGAGGAGGAGATTAGATCAAGTAACATCTGCATAGCTATAGAAGTGCACACTATGGCTTTGTGAGGCTGAGACAAAAGAATAAAAAGAAGACTCAAAACATGAATATCATAGGGGAAAAAATAAACCCAACGCCACAGCATTGTGCTGGCCGAAAGAGGCTATCACTGAGCAGCATGTGAATAGGACTTAAATCATGACAGAATTCCAGAGGGCACCTTCAGCAGCACAGGGCTTGCTAAAAACGTGCTGGAGCAGTCTGGCTTAGCACTGAGGAAAGCATATCCTCTCACTCAATCTGTGGCAAGCTCTCCTACAGAAAATCATCTTGCTTTTCTCTCACTGAAGTGGCTGATTATGTCTTGCTGCTTAGCTGGACAGAGGGAGTTTTTTGGTAGACTAACACCTTTGCACAAAAATAGGAATGAACAGTCTAGCTGTCTTGAGAGTGTACATCACCATGCAAGAATGGACTAGAATGGCTGCATTTTCACTATCTTTAATGTAGTTAAACTAAGTGATAGGAACCTAATGTTATTCTGGTGTTTTAGAGGGGAACTTAAGCCAACAAAGCCCATGGTCTATATTGAAAAAAAAGAGGTAGACTTTACTGCAGTGAAGTCTTCAGACTAGGTAGTTAAGAGCTCTAGAAGCAGAATTCCTACTGCTGAGATAGGGACTGAAGCTAAAAGAGCTGACAGGCATTTCAGGACTGAGGACTGTGGTCAGACATCCAGCTTTCTGCCAGGCTTGGACACTGACTGTCAGCCTGGCAGCAGGTGCTTACACAGAAGTGGGATTCACAGCTTGAACTTCCACAGATACCTGTAAGGTGGTGTCAGCCACCTAGGGGTTGTGCAGCCTGCTATTGAAAGTACTTACTGGCATGTAAGACCTCCATTTTAGGCCCATCTGAGATGGAGAACTTGCAGAATTTAAATGCAAAGTGCTTATTTCAGAGAGGAGTGTGTTAACCACCAGGCTAAGAATGGGCTGTTCTCTCTCCATCTGTTTAAAGTAGGTCACTGGCAACCCAAATGCAAACTCATGTAAGCAAATGGGAGCAGGCTCCTCTCCTGCAGTGAGATAGGCAGAACAAGTGAAGGAGAGAAAAGGGAAATCACATTTCCCAATGTTCAGGGAATGCCCATATATTTTGTGTTCTGAAGAGCATGTGCCCCATGATGCCTTTGAAGATATGCATCAAGAGATTGCTAAGCAGCAGTTGTAAGTTCCCCTGGTTAAACACACAAGCACTGTTTTATTAGCCAACTAATTTATAGCCAACTATTTATGATTCAACTTAGTTTCTCACCATAAAAATATTTATTAGTAATTAGATATATATTTTAACTGTAATGACTATGTCCATAAGATATTAAGCAGTACTCTCTGACACCCAAAGAGTACTATGGGCTTTAACTCATCTAACACAATTTGGGAAAAAACTGAACAAAAGAATTCCATTGCAGTATTGAGAATGTCCTGGTTTGAGCTAAAACAGAACTAACTCTGTCCAGTGATTTTACTTTTCAGCCAAGTCTTTTCTAAGTAACTGCACTTTCTGAAGCTAACAGCATATTTTCACTGACAGCGCTTGCTTCTAGCAGTGATAACACTTGATGTTTACAGTTACTACCAAGGACTGGTTTGTGCAGAAAGGCTTTTGCTTATACTCCTTCCTACAGAAACCGAGGTCACTGCTAAATCTTGTAATGTTGCGTACCACATTGGGGTGCCATAAAGTAAGAGGTTGCACCTGTGGGGAGGAGGAGACAGGACAGGTGACCAATAAAGTATTCCATCCCTATACATCACATTCAGTATAAAGCTGAGGCATCACAAGGGTCAAGCTCTCTTCTTCTTCAATGATGAGTATCTGAAGACGACTCTGTCCTTTCTTCTTCTTCTGTCTTTGATCCTAATCCGTGCATTCCTGAACCCAGTTCCACAATCCAGCTCCTGAATCCAGTTCCCATCTGCTGCTGAGTCCAGTCTGGGAATTCCCCAGTGCCTACTCCTCAGCATCAGTGGTGATGTAATTGCCATCGGGGGTGTGTGGGTGTAGTGATGGTGGGGGGTTGGTTTTGACATTGGTTTTGTATATATTTGTATATATCTAATGTTATTGTTATTATTTTCATTAAAGCCATTTTTTTTCTTTTCCAGTCTGTAAGTCTCTCTCTCCCTTATTCCCTTTCTCTTCCCTTCCAGCCCAGGCCTAACCCCTAACAAAGAAGTTCTGCAAGATTTATCCTTTAATTTTTTTTTTCCCCGTATCTAATTGAAATAAGTTTTCACCACTTAAAAGAAAGAAATCATGGAAGTCCTAAAGAATTTAAAAGCCTTCTGTAATATCTCTGTATGTGATTTTTCCTTTTTTTTGTTGCCTAGGTAATTGTTTATCCACATGTGGGAGAGATATCATTTTTCATTTAAGACACAGAACATTTATCACTGCTTTTAAAATATTTCTCTGCAAGAAGGCAAGAAACAGTCTCTTTCATCTTATCGATCAAGATGCAAGTCAATGGATATTCAAAAGGCAGTTGAAGTGTGGATTTGGCTGTATCCAAAAGGAGCAGATCTGTTTTCTATATGTAAATTGAAATGACCAGATCTCAAAGTATTAAGAAAGACTCACTGAATTTCTGTGAATCTCATTTTCAAGACATTATTTTGGAAATACCAGGAAATTAGAATCTTTGCAGGAGAGTCATTAACTTTTCATTTAGGATTAGAATCTGCCAGGTACTTCAGTGTATTTCAGATATAGTAAAACTGGGATGAATCCACTGTCCTTGCATAGCTTACAAAAGACAGGGAGACGTTGCAGATCCTGCAGCTGAGAATACAGTATTACATTATGAATTGTTCTGACAGCATTGCAGAACACACTGATGCATGAAATCTTTGACTATACTTGAAGTGA
>JAVSBS010029493.1:67736-79815 GCA_033124195.1 Coracias cyanogaster
ATACAGTATTACATCATATCATCCTTATGGTTTTTGGTACCCTGAACAATGCAGGGAAAGGACATGGAACTATGCTGATACAGTCCCATGAGAGCTTGTTCTATTTCTAAAGTTGTAGCGTAAATAGTGATTCTCAGCAGGCAAAAAAAAAAAAAAGTTCTTACTCTGTTTTGCACATAAGCTCTTCAGAAGAGCTGTTTAGCTGTTCAAGAGAGCATAGGAATAAAAGGAGTTGCCTATAATGTGACTCCAGCACTCCATCTATCCCTTATGCTCCCAAGAGTGGTTGCTGGAGTTGCTGTTTGGGAAAAGAGCATGAGCATACTCAGTCTCTACAGGCCATCAGTCTTGCTGTCTCCCAGATTTAGATTAGGGATATTACAGGGTCCATCCCTGTATATACCTTCTGCAATCTAACTATGCACTTCTTGTCCATGAATTTGTCTAACAGCTTTTTGAACATGCTTAAATAATTAGCCTCCATAACCCATCAACAGAAATTCTCATTACTCTCTATGTAAAAAAGGACTCTCTTTTATGTTTTATCTTATACCAAATCAATTTCAGTGCTCCCTATTTGTAACATTACTGGTGAATGCCAGTTCCACAGTCACCTGGTCTACAACCTTCTAAATTTGAAGTTGCCCTCCATTGAGTAGGAAATAGAAATAGATGATGTCCTGAAGTCAGAAGATGATCTCTTGAGGCCTCCTATATAGGTGATCTTCCAGCCTACATTATTTTACTATTCATGGCTTTTGTAAATCCTGACCATATCACTATCCAGGCTTTCCCTTGGCAAACTGAAGTTTCACCATTTCTTGCCTCTAGTCATAAGGCAACTATTTTAATCATTTTAGATGCTCTTCTCTGTAGTTTCATTAACTCCACTTTGTCTCTCTTGAGAGGTAGAAACCAGAACTACATACCATAATCAAGACATGGACATCCCAAAGTTTTATACATTGTGTGCTGCACACAGATCCAATGATTCCTGAGACCTGTCACTGGTGACTCTCAGATCTCTTTTCCTGAGCTGTAAAAGTTACGCTCCCTAAAGCTATATGACATGGCTTCTTGTTCATTCCTGTATGACACAATCCAATTTTTACAACTTGGCTTTGACTAGTGTCCTTGATAAACTTCAGATTTCCTGCTTGACATCTGTAATACAGCATGGAGACAGAACTATGGTGTAACCATGGAGATTTTATGTGGTTTTTGCAGGGAAAAAGGTAAAGAAAAAGAATGGATGAAGACAACACCAGCTCCAGGGCTTCAAAGTGATCAAGCAATATGAAGCGACAGTTTTGCCATGTTCCAGTGACTGTAATGCTGTTGGATTGTAACACACATCTATTTATCTGATCAAATGTTACGCAATATCTGTGATGTGTTTATTATGATGATGACTTTGATTCTCCCTATAGAGCTGATCTGATTTTTGATCCAAGAGCAGGACTCAATGTCTTTGCTATCCATGTAGAGTGCAGTAACATCCTCCAATTACTGCTTTTTTTTCTTTGAACACACAATAGATTTTTAAAGATTATATAAGGGTGTTTGCTAATTGGTCCATGAATCAAATTTAATTAAAAATATCTTATTAAAAGAATTAGTCATGTACAGGACTACTTTTTTTCTTGAATGATCTTCATAATTGGTGAACAAGGGTTCTTCAAATATTTCTGAGTTTAAGTAAGTAGTTTCAATTAAGATGCTTATGACTGTCATACGCAGTTGTTGTTACTGGTGAATAATAGATGAAACCAAGTCAGCAACTCACATTTTCCAAGGCATGACCTGATAAGTAGGTATGATCTCTTCCATTATTCTGATATAAGAGATGGCACAAACATTTATTATCCTTTCTAATCACCTTATCTGAGAAACCTGATCTAGTTAAAGATGTCCCTCCTCACTGCAGGAATGTTGGACTAGATGACCTTTAAAATTCCTTTCTTACCCAAATAATTCTATGATTCTCTGTATTCTGCAGCCCTCTTTTTTATATGAATCCTCAATGAAAGTTACTTCTTGAGTTAAGAATACTTATCAATATCAGTAAATTTATTTCAGTGAATTTACATCAGTTTTTTACTAATAGGTCTTCCCTTCCTGAACTAAACCACCTTTAGTCTATTTTCATCCTTCAGCAAACTAAAAGAGCAATGCAACATTGATAAATTTTGAAGAGCATTCTGATATCATTAAGTAAGAGGGTGGTAAAGCATTCACTACTTTTCCATGGAGAGATGTGCCTGTGAAGGATTGGACCTCACACTCTTTTGCCTGCAGAGTCAGAAGGATGCTGCTTGCTGAGTGCTGATGCAGGTTACAGGAACAGATGGCTTTTCCAAGCATGAGTCTCACCTGCTGCCAGCTATTGCTTGCTGCTCAGGGTGGTCCTTGTACAACATGTGCCTTCATCTTCTAAAAATAGTACCCTTCAAGGAACTTGGTGAACACACATCCTATAGAATAACATATCATGTTGCAAGTTGTAGAAATAATTTCATAGAACTATCTATAGAGAGATTACAGACTGAGACTATAGCTCTGTTTTAACTTTTAAGGAGTTACTTTTATCCATAGTTCTGCTAATTTCACTGCTATTCTTTCTGTGGCCCACTTCTGATACCTTGGCTCTGCAATCTTTTTGCTGAATTAAGTGGAACTGCCTTGCTTAGACAGAAATCCACAGGACCTTGGATCAAGCCAATAATAAAGCAGTGCTCAAGATGAGTATGTATTAAATGAAAGCTTACCAGCCAAGGTGAATGAGAAGATCAATGTCAAATTTTGCTAAGAATGAATACAGTAATTTATTAAATGGAAAGTAGTATCACCATTGAAGTTTTTCAGCAGTTTACAACTGAGATTTTATTGCATGGCTAAGAGGGAAAAAGATTGTTCTGAGCTGTCATGCACCTTCTCCAGACTTTTTTGTCAAATTACTTGTGTTGTATGTCACTAACAGGTTACTCTCTGAGAATAGAATGTATTGGTAGATGTTTGAAGACACAGCTCCTTTTAAAAAAATATATAGTTTAAAAGCGGTATTTTATGTTGAACTGCAAATTCATTCCATTGCATTTCTCACTTCTACCTGTATTTTAATCATGGATTAATTATTATCTCATCCTCTTTTAATTACAAGAAAAAAAGACTTACTAACTTTATTTTAAACATTATAGGAATATCTAAAGAAATACCTAGAAATGTTTAGATGCTCAGACTGGGCAATGCAACCATAATCATATTTCCCTAATGACATGTGACTATGATGCAAGCAGTTACACTTATTAGGCTCTAAGAACTGGTCAATTTTCTTTCTGGTGTGAGGAAAAGGAACAGAACCAACAGTACACAGTAGCAAGAAAAACATGCTTGGAGTGATGTACTTTTTTCTTGAAAGACTTTAGGCCACAATTAATCAACTATGGAACTAATTATCTAACTAGAAATGACTTAAGTTTGATATTATGAATTTTAGAATTTGAAAAGGTAAAAACTCTGCAACACCAGACATAGAGATCCATTGCCCATGTTGTCCATGTCCTAATACATATTGATTCTTCCACCCTATTCTTAACACAGTCTCTACAATTTAACACTTTGATTCTTCATAAGGGAAGATAGTAGGGTCTTTGTCATTGATGTAGAATATTGTCCCAGGTCCTGAATTTAAATAGTAAAGGAAAAATCCAAAGTGTTGTTTGGTTCTGTTCTGTTTTATTTTAGCTTGTCTGATCTAAACATTCACACTTGCAGCTGCTGCACTAAATGACATATGTCCTCACAGCAGATAATCTCATAGGTTGGCTCAAGAGATATTTATATCACAGTAATGATGCAGAAGGATACAAATATATTTATCAGAAATCAGAAATGGTAAACCAAGGGGCACTGTTCTGGAAGTTCCTCTCTCATAAGAATAATTCCTTAAAACCGTCAACACCATCCTGATCATTAAGTTCACGCTTTTTATCTTTATGGAGCTGTTCATCCCTATTTCATGTATGAGAACTCACTGTAAGCTGTATGAAGTGAGAATCTGCAGGAATGGATGCTTTATTACCTTAGCCCAATTGCTATTTGTGAATTTGCCTTTTAGTAAGTCAGTTTGAAGGCAGAGAATGATTTTGCCGCTTAGCGATACTTCTCAAGAAATTTAAGAAGCCTTGCTAAAGAAAGCTTTAAACAATCAGCTACACTGTGCTGTGAGTTTGTGCTATGCTATTACTTGGGGTCCTGGACATCTTCACATTCAACTGGATCCTTCCTGGATGAACTTCTTCTAGCTGGCACAGTGAGCTTTCTTCCCAGGGTGTAAGGGGGAGAATGGAAAGGATGCTGCGGGTGTTGGTAGTCAGGACTTAACCCAGCACAGACATAAATGGAAATATTTCAGAGTTTAGGCATAGATATTTTAGGGCTATTTGCATCCTTGCACTCAATTTCTTGAACAGTTGTATACTGCATATTTAACTTCTGAAAGATTATTATTTGGGAACAGGACAGTCAGAAGTTCCAATAATCATTATTTCCCAGGAGGGAATCAAAAGGAGTAGAAGACCATCTGTGCTAAATGATGTTGCTCTCACCTAGTGTGAGATCAGAGGTTGAATCGTTGCTTATTTCCTTTCAGCATCCCAGAGGCTTTTCTCTGCTCTGCCCACTTGCATCATGGAGGCAACTTATGAGATACTGTCTACAGTTTTTTCACAATCAGAAGGAACTTGACTTGGATCATATCAAGCAGTGGGACCTGTCAGATGGACCTGCATTTGTGTTCTTTGTAGCACTTCTAGGGAAGAGCATAATATCATTGTGTAAGTAATTATACTTATGGGAAATTATTGATGAATGGGTAGAGTTAATGAACTTTCTCTTCTGAGAAGAAATTCAGCAGTAGCTGACCTGGATGAGCTAGTTTAGCCTGGAATGTAATTAAACTGACTTGGCTATTCTTTGAAAGAACAAGCAGTTCCTACTGAGCCATTCAGGTCTCTTGGGCAAATATGTAATAAAGCATTTTTCTAATATAGTTCATTATTTAGCTGAGAAAACAGAATGAGGGAAACATTAGTAAAAAGTTGTGTCCTTTTTAAAGTCTTTTACCTTTTGTTACAGAAAAAAAATCCCTAATTAAATTTCATGTTCTCTACTTAGTGTTCATAAAAGTGCATAATTTAGATATATTAATAACTAGACTATCTTAAAATTACATTGTGTTTTAAATGTATATGATGCAATTAGTGTTTTTTAATGTGCACTCTTTACCCCAAAGATTTAACCAAGTCCAAAAAACAAAGACTTGAGAGTTTAAACATGGCAAATTTGAGCTTTTAAACATGGTATAAGTGTTAACACGTTAGGGAGAAATTGTGCTAAGGACCAGCACTGAGAATAGGTGCTGTGTAAATAAATGGACTGGCAGCCTGCAGCTTGTGAGCTGTAGCAGGCAGCAAGGCAGGGAAATGAAGATGCTGGAGGAAAGTGGAAGAGAGCAAAAGAGAATGGCTGACATGCAGCTCGAGACAGTCTGCTGAACTGGCTTTAGATTTATAGGAAAGTGAACACTACCAGAACTGTGCAATACGGACATACCTGGGAAAAAAATCATTTCATAAAACAAAGAGTCTCCCAAATGCTGCAGAGAAATGGATGGAAAAGATTCCTATTCACTCTGAGAGAAATTACATACATTTCTTTAGGAGCAGGACTAAGCATAGGTATTACTCCTGTATTTGTTTTTGTATTTTCTACAAGATCGGTGCAATTAGCAGCAGCCAGATGATTCCAGGCAGGTATCAAACTTCCTAGTATGAAAAGAGAAGTATCCACTGGTGCAAAGCCTCCAATGTGGGGTCCAGTGCTTGTGCAATAGCGCTCTTTCCCAGTTGCATGCCAGTGGTTCTGAACTACTGGCAGATTTTTCTATGTTTCTGTTTTTCTGCAAGTCTCTGAGGATTTTACCAGCAGCTGCAGCTGGGGTTCTGGCAGCATGCTGACCCTCCTAAAGGAACAGCCACCACAGCAGCTTTGGGCTGGGTGAAAGCAGCACCCGCATCAGCTAGAGCTCCACCTTCCTTAGATGTCCTTACAACTGCTGGGGCCACAGGAGCAGAAGTTTCTGAATTTCCCTAGGATCACATGAATAGATACTTCTGTCATTGTACTATCAGGAAGTTTTAAAAGAAATGTACACATTGGATTAGCTGTTGTGACCTGCCTCTGATTATTATTCCTTTGCTACAGACTTGCTGTGAAGTAGTGATGCTTCTGTTGCTATTAATTGCCCTTACTTTTTCACATTAGATATCAATCCTTTGTCTTTGAATCAAAGACGAATATTTTTACGGATGCTAATTCACTAATACTCGGAGCTGTGATCTGAATCAAAACATTCAAGACAGCATATAAAGTATATGAAATACCCACTGAAGAGAATTTTTATGGAGAATTTGGAAACAATTAAATTTTCTAAAAGATCAATGTTCTATAAAGCTGAATTTTGCATTCATGGCTAGTATCCACAGATATAATTGCTATGAATTTTAGTCCTTGAAACAACTCTTGATCTGCTGTTCTGAAAAACAAAAAGGGAAGCGATTATAATTCCTGCTGTGAAACATCACAAGAAAATTGTACCATCGACATTATATAGTACAAAACATAGTCACAGTTAGGAGCAGCTATGGAAAAAGGTTCATCTAAGTGGAGTTTCATGATTAAACAAAAGTTATAGAAAGATCAACTAGAATAGAAAGTGCTTATGACATTATATGGACATAAAAATGTATTTGCAGTGCTGTGGCAAAGCTAGACTGTTAAGTATTGGCGTATTACCAGTCATGAAGACACATAGAATCATAGAATGACCGAATGGTTTGGGCTGGAAGAGACCTTAAAGATCATCTAGTTCCAACCCTCCTGCCATGGGCAGGGACACCTCCCACTAAACCAGGCTGCTCAAGGCCCCATCCAACCTGGCCTTGAATCAATCTGAAGTTATTAAAAACAATTCTTTTTGTGCTACCATTTGCTGCTTAATATGGAAGGATAAAAGATTGTTCTTAGATAATTCAGCCTGTCACCTCAGATCTGAGGATTTGTGTCAATGTTTCTTTCTTAATTTTTTTTCCCAACAAATAGTAATGACAGGTGGGGACCTGAGTTATGGCCCCTCACACTCAAATTCGAGCATGTCTATAGAGAAAAGAGTGAAAAGAAGGTGAAGGTAGCTGTGGTTAAGCTGCTACACTGGGCTGATTCCTCAGCTCTATGGGAGAGATCCCATATAAGTTATGGGATATTTTTAAGGAAACTTTTGTGGATCTAGAATTAAGTGTGACAATACTCAGAGCTACTTCACTGCACCAGATTGGAAATTCAAATATTTATGTTAAATGCCTAGAATCGATATATGGAAAATAGGTTTGTCTAGGTGCCCTGTGTGGGGATACACTGTTGTAGAGTAGGAGGATATTTAAGCCTGCAAACAGTAAAAGGGAGAAGTGTTTCTAAAAGCCATCTCTCTCTTGCACTTCAGAAGGGCTAAAGCACTAGCCCAAGAAGTATAGAACCTGGGGTTTAGGACCCAGGACATCTAGGGGGCGGATCAAGACAAGGTGTTATCTTCAAAGGACTCAAAATCACATATTTTTGTTTTAAAAAAATAAAACCAGTGCCTATATAGGACCATATGCAAATCTATAAGGCTCTAGGATAAGTTGAAGTATGAATGCTCTCCACATGTCCTGTTGAATTCGGGCCTCTGCTCTGAAGGGCAGGGAGGGTATGCAGAGTACAAAGCCAAAAGTTATCTGACTGCATAGGCAATTGGAAGAAATAGCAGAAGGGTTTAGCTTTGGGAATGTAATGGGATTTGCTAATGTAATCTAGAAGGAAGTTGAAGTGCTTGGGGACAAATGATCAAAGAGAATGAAGACTCTGTAAACCCAAAACTCAGAAGAAATCAAGGATGTTTTAAACAACTAATCCACAAGTAAGATCAGAAGTACCAAAGTACTGAAAAACAATTTCCTTAGTATAAAAATATACTAATTCAATAAGAGCAAAATCTTTTAGTGAAGTGTCAAAATTTGTCTTCAAAGCAGATCTACTAGAAGGATGAGATCTTCACTACATATGCAATGGGATAAAATGGCAGAAGAATTATAAAACTTTCGCTGAGCTTTGAGTCAGAGATTGTAGATAGAGAAAAATGGAGTGTAATTTACATTGCAAGAACCTTTTTCACAGATGATATTTAGTTCTAGAGGCAGCCCAACAGCTGCTTCAGTTCTTCCATGCTCTTGCCTTACATTGTCATTTGTGCATCTTAGATCCCTCTTATATTTAAGTTAAGAGAAATTAAGCAAAAAGTTGCAAAATTATGAAAAAAAAAGCACATCTGTTTAATTAAACTGAACCCTCTATACACAATATTAAAATTTTCCGGAAGTATTAAACTGTATTGTACTGGTGTCTTCCCTCTTTCCATTTCCTAGGTATTGTCTTAAGTGCTTTTCAATAGATAATGAGCCATAAATACATATTTGTCATTTTGCACACGTGTTGCAGGTTCTGTGATGTTTCCCACTGCCAGTAGTACCAAAGTGATAGGAAAGGGTGCCAGCTGTTTCATGGTCATAACCAAATCACTTCTATTTTTTACCCGCAGTTAGTGTAAATTAATAACCTTTTGGGATTGAGATGGATAAATGGTGGCTGTTATCACTTATAATAGATATCACTTGAGGCAATTTACTGACTCGCTTCTTAGATATTTGTTGAGGGTAGAAACATTCAAATTTTAAATGTAAGTTGTTCATTAATAATAAATAACAATAAACCTCATACCTATTTCCAGCACAGTATTTTTGTCTTTAGATCTCAAAGTGCTTTGCACAGGATGGTAATACTTTAGTCTTTCTTCCTCTCATAGTCATAGTCCAGATGTGAAAAACTAAGTTACAAGGAGGGAAGTGCCAGCATGACAGTGGCAGAGCCAGGGCTTCATCTAGGGGAGTTTCTGTCACACAAGTGAGGAGTGTGCTGCCTCTTACAGAAGCTGATAACTCAGAATGAACAAAAGTTTTCTTTCCTATATCCAGGCAGAATGTCCCCTGAAGCGACTTGTGCAGATTACCTCTTGTCTTGTTATCATGCAACCATGTGGAAAGCCTACCTGCTGCTTATTCTATTTTGGCAGCAATGATTGGATCACCCTCAGCCCTGTCTTCTTCAGGGTACTCACTACTCCTTCAGCCATTTTTCACATGTCAAGTTCTCCAACCCCCTGATCATTTTGGCAGTCTTCCCCTAGATTGTCTCCAGTTTTCTATGTCTCTTTGGGGTCCAGGGGATGCAAAATATGGCCTGGCAAGTGCTAAAGAAAGAGTGAGAACTACTCACTCCTTCCCATCAGCAGGCAGGTGTTCGCCACCGCCCCCCACCCCCCCCCCCCGCCCCCGCAATCCTTCTTCTCCCATTTTTTGTGCTGAGCATGACATCATATGATATGGAATATCCCCTTGGACAATTGGATCAGCTATTCTGGCTGTGTTCCCTCCCAACTTCTTGTGCACCCCCAGCCTACTTTCTGGTGAGATGGTATGAGGAGCAGAACAGCAATAACAAAAACATCCTGTATTATCAACACTGTTTTCAGCACAAGGACAAAATACAGCCCCATGCCAGCTACTGTGAAGAAAATTAACTCTATCCCAGCCAAAACCATCACAACTGCCTATCTTAATTTCAGTTTTCACACTACTATGGACATTTACTTTATGGTTGTCCCTGTGCAGTCCCTGCAATATATATTGCAGATGGTTCCAGTCTCGCTGTCTCTATCAGTTGCTAGGGCACTGCCACAAAGCAATGCTAGACCTAGCTTCAAATTAGCTTGCTCAGACACCGTTCAGTGGAGGCTGTCTGGCAGGCAGGTAAATGCTGAGCTACTTTACTGCCGGTACCCGAGCCATCTCCAGCACTGTCAAATGCTTTGCAGTCCTAGAAGCGAAAGTGGCTGCTCTTGTGTTCCCATGCCTTGGCAGACAGCACTGAAATCCACAAGAGAGACTGTCTTAAAACACACCAGTATCAATTAGAACTCCACTTGATGTTCTCCTGAGGGCAGTGGCTTAGTGCCACCTGCAGCAAGACTGTGTCACTTGTGCAATAATTTAAATATATTTCCCACTTGGTGTTAGCCAGTAGCAGTACAATGGAAGGAATCATATTATTTGTCAAGCATTCAAAAGTAGATGACCTTCAGAGATGAGGAGTGAGGAAAAGAGGAAGAGCCCCTAGCCAAATTGATTTTGGAGGGATACAAACCTCTCCGAGTCAACAGCTTCTGAAGTGTTGGGATGTGTGTTGGGACTCTGCTGGACCTACAGATCTTTGCACGTTTGAACACAGGAGTAAGGACATCTGAGCACTGGAAAAACAAAACTTCTATGGTAGCTTCTGCTTGATTTCTAAATAAAGTTTATTTCTCTTGTGCCTTCACCGGTGTGTTAAATTAGTCCCAGTTGCAATGGGGAGATTAAGAGCTCCTTACTGGTTCGCTGTGAAAGGCAGAGGATTTGCTGCCAAAATAAGAAGATAAAATAGAAGGATACCTGCTTAATTCTCAGTTCCAAAATTTTCTGGTTTTTTTCTGAAACAAGAGGAAATCCTTCCTGTTTTTACACAGCCTGTGGAATATCATTAAAGCTGTGTTCCATACGTAATTAAATAGGTCAGCCAAGGTCTTCCCATATATCTTGTGCTGTTATCTTCTTGCTAGAATGTTAATCACAGGTGTCTTTTTTTCTACCTTTCTTTCCAAATCTGTTGTTCACACATTTCAGTTGTACTTCACACTGGCACATAACTTGGCAGCCACTTGGCTGTTGCTAGAGTTGTGTTGTTGTGCAGTACTCGACTTTTTAATTGACATAATTTTATTATTTAAAATTAATTTGAACATAATAGGCACAGCCTTTATAATCATTTGCTCCCATTTGCCAAAGGTCTTTCATGACCCAGAGTAGGGCATCATAATTATGTCTATTTGGCATGGCTCCATTTTCGGTTTTTACAAATTAGTTTTTCTGCTGATTCTAATTTTTATATATATAATTGTCAAGGATTAGAGGCTGAACACCAAACCAGGACAATAATATAAAAGGATTCTGGTATGTATAAATAAACTGTTAAGTGTATATATATGTATACAATTAACAAAAATCATTATTTTTTAACAAAGTAAAAAGTGTATATTTTCCCTCTGTTGCAGAAAAAGAGTTGTCACTTTTCATGGGTCTGTATATAGTATTATGATTAAGAGTGTTGGATTCAAGAAACATGGATTCAGTTCCTAACTCTGGAATGAGGGTTTTGCACAATCTTTTAATGCTGCTCCCTGATTCAGTTTTCCAGCTGTAAAATGAAGATTGCATTATCTACTTTTCTTTTTTTGCTTGTCTAGCTTGTTCATTTCCTAGGTTTTTAGGGTGGAATAATCAGTTGATGTACACAAGAAGTGTATATCACAATGAGTTATGTCTTTGCTTGAATCTGACAAAATGTCTGTACAGACACTGAAATGAGGAGCAAGGGAGCAGAATAGGGTTTACAGATGTGTCCACTGGAAGCATATTTATCATATTTGGCTTTTTGAAATTAGAAAATGCTATTGATTGGTCTCTGACTGTTTCTTCCTGGAAGCTTAAAAAAAAAAAGGTGTGTATTTTACATAAATATTGTATTATTTATAAAGAAACGGAAACTGTAGTTTGAGACTGATGACTGACCTCAGTACCGGGGAAGGTCATGGAGCAGATCATCTTGAGTGCCATGACAAGCCATATAAAGGACAACCAAGGGATCAGACCTGGTCAGCATGTGTTTATGAAAGGCAGGTCTTGCCTGACGAACCTGATCACCTTTTATGACAAGATGACTTGACTATTGGATGAGGGAAAGGCTGTGGATATTGCCTACCTAGACTTTCAAAAAGCATTTGACACTGTTCCTCATAGAATTCTCATGGAAAAACTGGCTGCTCATGGCCTGG
>JAVSBS010029493.1:90760-100970 GCA_033124195.1 Coracias cyanogaster
TTTTTTATCTCATTTGGGTGTAGTAGTCCTAGATATGAGCAGGACAGAAACAACTGATGCTGAGGAACATTTTGAGTTAGACTGGGTTGCACCTGGTAAATTTAAGTCCCCTCTAAATTATGCAAGAACTGAGCAGGTCTTTTCTGGATCATGACTGCAGACAGAAGTAACCAAATTTTGCCTAGGTCCTTTCTTTGCTGCTGATTTTTTTTTTTTTCCACATCCAGCAATTAAGTTCATGAAACATGTAATGCCAAAGATAAGATATCATGTAAGAAGATATGAAGGTGGAATCTGAAGCTGCCTATATGGTCAAGAGAGGTCTCTGGAAGGCAAATCAGGATGCCTAAATTTGAAAGTTGGTTTCTAATTTAGGAGC
Organism: Coracias cyanogaster; assembly: GCA_033124195.1. Classification (NCBI taxonomy): domain Eukaryota; kingdom Metazoa; phylum Chordata; class Aves; order Coraciiformes; family Coraciidae; genus Coracias; species Coracias cyanogaster. The sequence continues at coordinate 91,140 of JAVSBS010029493.1, forward strand.
TCTAATTGCTGTGTGGAAGCACACACTTCTTTCTACTGACTGTAGAGGGAACCTGGGCACCAAAGGTAGGTGCTTGCAGAGGTGGTGTCGGTATTCTCTATTGTCTGTAGACTGTATGGAGCGGCACTTAAAGCATATGGTATATGTTTGTTTCCTCTGTTACTCTGAAGTGTGCAGCAGTAAAATCTTTCCTGTACATTTTCCTGGCATTTTACTGTGGAAGAAGAATTTGCATTACACAGAAACAGGTACACATGTATACTCATAGTTAGCAACTTTTAGCATGAAACATTAATCTTTTAAGTTAATTATTAGATTTTTGTTTTAATATTAGAAATTAATATAGCTTCTGTGCCTGCAAGTTTGGAAGGTTTAGCTCTTATTATAAGTGGTAATAGAAAACAAATTTTTCTTTATTTATATTTCCAGTACATTTGGACAGACTAAAAGTGTCCAAAAATGGAGGAAAAAAATATAATTACTAAGGATAAAAATATTGGCCTGAAGCTATTCATTTAGTGTTACAGCTAAAAAATCTTTCCACAATATAGAAATGTCACTAATATGCCTGTGGTAAAGATAGTTTTTTCTTTTACCATTGAATAGGGAATGTATTAACAAAAATAATAAAGTATTTCCTCTAAAAATATTGCTTACCATTCATTTGTTTACATGAATGTGGATTTGCCTAGATTTTTGCTACAGATTTGTTAAAAAAAGAAAAACCAAACACATTTCTTCCTGACTTCCACTTTCTTTATGTACACATTTCATTAAAATGGCTTGATCCAAGTCCCATTCCCCTAGATTTAGTTAGATTCATGCCCTGAGGAAAGCTCTTCCAAGCTTATTCTCTTTGGCTCCAGCAGTATTTTCCAGGTCAAAGGTAGCTTGCTTTGCTCATTTTTTCAGCTGATCAGAGTCTGTGAAACAGCAATAGTGTTGCGCTGAACTGTAGCTAACAAACCTCGTGTCTCAGCAGGATTTGTTTTGTCTGAGGATTTGTTTTATTCCCCACTAATGCAGCCACAGCCTTTGACTAGTCAACAGGAGGGAATCAGGGAAAGAATAAGCCCATGGGCCTTAAGACATTTTTGCTGAATCTTGCTCAGCAGCGTGCAAGCTGATGTAGTATCTTTGCCCCATGATTAGCTGAGTGAGTCTCCCTCCTTAGAGATATTTAAAAACTGTCTAGGCCTGGTCCTGGAAAATGGCTCTAACTGGCTCTGCCTGAGCAAGGAGGTTTCACAAGATGACCTCCAAAGGTCCCTTTCAACCTTAACCATTCTGTGATTCTGTGAATTTCACGCCAGTACATTTTTGGGTTTTTTTTTTCATAGCATGAAATATCTATTTTCTTGATAGGTCAAGTGTAATAATACAAAAAGGTGGCTTAATTATTTGCTAGGGAGATTAATTATGCGTGGTGCCTTTATCTTGACCTTTGGTTTGAGCTACAGTGGCTTATGCCTAGGGCAAAGGAAATTCACAATTAACATCAAGAGTAACAGCCTCTGATAAAATGGAGAAGTCTTAATAATACTTGAAATAATTAAGACCATGCACTTGTTTTGCTTTACTGTTACTTGTTCTTTCATAAATGCTAAAAAGCCGTCTAAGAAAGCTCCAGATCCCCAGTTATCTCTAGAAAACTGGTAGAACATAAAATGATTTGAGTAAGAACTGTCATACTCAGTTAATTGGACATGGCCAATATATAATGTAATACAACAGCAAAACATTTGCAGGCTATGCCAGATAGCTATTTAAAAGAGCCACTTTAAGCAGAACATCTTGGAGAGATGACAATTTGGCCTTCCTCTTGTAAAGTCTTGCCAGTCTGCTTGGGTTTCAAAACACGCTTCTGAGTAGAAGTGATGTGACACCTTAGGGTAGAATAAGAACCCCTCATAGCCACTCAGACCATGTAAGGATCTTTTGAATTTTTGTCACCCACAGAAAATGGTTTCATGAAGGCCAGGTGAAAACCTTTGCATTCAGAGAGGCTAGAAAGACTTGTGCTACTTTTCTGCAAATTCAAGACTGCAGCTGATGGAGAAGGAGCAAGGATTGTGCCAGAAATCAGATAACAATCCAAGTGAGGTGGAGGGCTTGAATGGGCAGTGACCTATAAGGGGATATGCAGGTGCATCATTGTCTTTCCGTCACATGCTTGCAGAATAGTTTGGGGGAGATTCAGTTCCAGATAGCTAAATACAGGGGTCAACGTGTAGGTGTTCACATGTAAGCTGCACATTCAGCTGCAGTGGTATGTGAATTTAATCCCAACCAGATCTCCACTGAATACAATGGCAGATTAGGCACCAGTGTGCCCACAGATATGTATGTTCAGCTGCAAACCTGGAACACAAATCTTGCCCTTTTTGTCTGAAATGCAAGTGTCCCCAGTGCTGGGAGAAGATAGCTGTATTTTGGTGGTTGCTACGGACTGCCCTTATACATCAGACATCTGTCATTATTTACTCCTGTAGCTACCTACAAAAGCCAACATGGGATACTCAGTGTTGTCTGCAATTCAGTTGCAGTGTCCTTCTCTGAAGAACTGTCATAGCAATGAAGATTACACAACTTCTCAGCTTGTGATAACTCACCCCTTACTCTGGTTCAGTGTACTCCAACTGATGGCCTCTCTGCCAGCTGTGCTTCAGGGGAAAGGCCCATACCATCCTCTTGATTGTCTTTGCATGGTAGCAGGAGGCAAAAAGGGGCATCGAGCAGTGATTGTGGTCTTGTTGTGGTTCAGATTTTCTTACAATGATGGTCTTCACTGAGGAGCTTGGCTCCAGCAAGGTGTCACCCTGCCTACAAGGGAGAATCGCCTGGGGAGCCTCAAGAGCAACCTGTGGCAACTTGAAGGCTGGCTGCAGCCCAAAGCTTGTGTGTGACTCTCAGCACGGAAGAGGTTATTCCTGATGTGGTTTGTTTGTAAAACGCCCTTGGAGATGATGGCTGCTATACAAACAGCATGTAATAAAATACTATTACAGTATAATTAGTTATTATTACCTCTGACAGCTAAGATTTGCCTTCTTAATCCCTCCTGCCGTGGTTTATTGTAGAATAGGAAAATACAGAGAAGGAAAAAGTGGAGGAAAACAACAGTGACAGGGCAGCATCACTGGCAGTCTAATATTTCAAAAAAGAAGTGGGAGCTGAAGCAGCACCAAGCCAGATGCATCAGAAATGGCCAAGACTGCACAAGTGACTTTGGGATTTAAATGGTGTGAATGAATATATAAATTAATTCAGCACTTTCTATCCAGTTCTTGGGAGGCTTCACCATCTCATTCTGAACTCACCCTGTAAAATAGTTGTATTTACTTTGTTTTCCAAAACAGAGTGACAGAAACTTTGTTTATTACAACAAGGAAGAAATCTAATACAAACTTGGCTGATTTGTTCAGCTGCTGTCTTTGGGCTGATAATTGTGACTGCACCAAGGAGGTGAGCATACATGAGGCTTGCTGCTCCCTTTCTGAAGCACAGGTCTCTTTACGCTAGCAGCCTCAACCTCACTGCTTGGTGCCTTATATTGGGGAAGCTTTCAAGCAGGTTGCTATTAAAGAATGAAGGACTATTTATTTGGCTGATTCTTTGGAATGAGCACTATGTTATAGCCTGTTAATTCTCATTCTCTGCTCATGTACATCAAAATGTAAAGTGCAGTTGTAAGATGTAGCCCTGCTTCCATTGTTACTGAATGTAATGGTAAAAATTGTACTAGCTTTGTTGGATAAAATTGGGAACTATTCGAAATTTAACTCTTCATACCATTATCGTTTACAGGACAAGTTCCCATTACAGATTTAGAGTCTGAGTGTGAAGATGACTTCACCTGGAAGTGAGAGAGGTGTCTTTCTGTATGTTGGGGCTGTATGCATTTGAGTATGTGGTTAATTGGGTAGAGGAAAATGCCAGGTAACAAACAATCATAACCTGTTGCAGTTTTTGCTTCATGTACCTGGCTGATGCCCAGACTGATGCACTACTCTGTATGCGCAAACTCTAGAAATTCATCACAATACTGAAGACCTAGTATCTACCAGTATTTGAGGCACTTCCTGCAAGGAAAGATGAACAATGAACTTCTGCCATCTTTAGGGAAACCTGAGGATAATCTGTGTGAGAACATTTTTAAAAATGCTTAATTATGTTTTTTCCTGTGCCTCAGTTTCCCTTAAGGCTTGTGTGGGGGGAAGGAATCTCCTTTTCCTGTTCTCAAAGTTTCGGAGAGGTTGAAGCTGTCATTGTTGACCTCTTCAGGAGTTACTTCAAAGTGCACTAACTTGTGTCTTGACCGGCCAGGGTATGTGGAGGGAATGGGCTTGAGCTAAACTGCACAGAGGTACCATGAGTTTTCATCTCACTTTTAATTTTTAAAATAAAATATTTTTTTTCTTTTCAAAGATTGGCTTGAAAAGACCTGTAATTTGACGGAAATTTTTCAACAGTCTCTGCCTCAAACTCTCATGGTATCAGGCCTTAATTATTTCCAGTGCTATATTTTCAATGCCTTCTGAGTAACCAGGTTTAATAAATTGCTGTATTTTTAGGTACATAATAGCAGGTTACCTGTGATTCAACATCTCTGTGAATTATGTAAGTAAGGATAATACAAGTTAACCCCAGAACTCCATCTCACAACCCACCTATTTCTGATCTTTCACAGACTGCTTCTTTTTCCTAAAAAATCTTTGTTGTTTGGGAGCATTATCTACACAGTTTGGCCTGACCGTCTCTAATCCTGCCTTGTCACAGGTATTGACATTGTGCTGATTACTTGATGATATGAACCAAGCGGGGACTAAAGTTTCACTCAGTATTTTTAAAACTATATATATTATTTAGTGTAGGTTTTTCACAGAATAACAAAATAACATAATAACATTGCTGTTTATCAGTGGAACCAAACTGGCGGTCTAATGAAAAATTAAAAATAGAATCACTACAACAGAGCATTTATTTATTCTTGCTTTTATTGCCTTTTATGTAAAAAGTATTGCTAAGCATACTAAGGAATTGAAATATCAAAAGAGGAACACCATATAAGAGAGAGAAATGAAGATGTAGAGAAGAGGGAAGCATGGTTTTTTGAGCTTAAAGAGAGCTAACAAATCAATGAACCTGTGGAATAAAGGAAGATAGCTCCAAATGTCAAGAGCTGCATTGACCTGTTTGAATGATGTATTGTAGCACAGAGGACATTATGGTACAGGGCATGTAACAATATGCCAGTGCAAGAAAGGTTGCAGAAATGTCACCTGTCAACAAATAACCCTACACACTTTTATTGCAGGAGTCATCTAGTGTCATGACCTTGTTGCATGCGATGTTAGCCACTGTGCTGAAAATGTACACTTAACATATGTGTTTTGGTTAATATTCGTCTCTGAGAACATTATTTTAGCACAACAAACACAGTGACAAAAATACAGAATGAATGATCAGAAAGTGTCTGAGCAAACTGAGAAAGTGTGATAGGGAAGTAAAAATCATGGTTTTGTTCATGTGTTCTTCAAAATCTAAGAAAACCATCAGTTTGAGAAAGTTTAGGGGCTGGGCTCCACTGGAAACAATTTTTTTAAAAAAATAATATTCTGGTAGTCTTAGCATTGCATGACATTGCAAGTTAGCAGCATTTCACCTGAGTGATGATGGAGCTTGGGCAGGTGTGACACAGTCTAAGGAAAGCTTTGAGGCAGGTAATGTGTGTGATAGACATAGCTGCATTTATGTGGTCTTGATCTCACTCTAGGTATCCACTGGTCACCAGCACATTCACAATTACAAATCACAGTTATTTTGAAAGGTGGTTTAAGTCCAACCAGGAAAAGTCTCAAGAGTCACACTGGAAAGCATATGCCAACTTTTCCAATTATTTTTGCCATGTAGCTGAAGCAGAAAATCAGTAATAAATAAGCTGTAGTGGAAAACTAACGAAGTTAAACAAATTGATAATTGTTCCTGGTTCAAGGTTAATTTATCTATGTAATGCTCATGCGACATGCTTTTTTTGTGATCAGACATGCCCCTCTGGTTGAAGATGAAGGGAATAAGAGTTTTCTGATTGCTTTACCCTTCCTCTTTGACTGGTTATTGCCATTTAAAATCTTCTGGTAGATGTAGTCTGTGAAAAAGATCTGGGCTAGAAACATAAAGCTCTTGGCATCCTCCTACCAACACTCCGTGAGGCAGCAGTAGTGTGAGCAGTTGTGTCAGGAGATGGCAGGGGAAGAGCTCCTTGGATGGCAGGACATGGAGTGAACTGAGGAGCAGTAATGCTTTGTGAAAGGCAGAGGGCAAACCCAGAAAACCCTTTTACAGATGATGGTCTTACACTAGCCAGGGATTTTATTTTATCACTTTACATTGAGTAGTCTCTGAGGCAATGGGAGTAAATAATTACACACTATCCACTCATGAATGAAAATTCTCAAGTAAGCAAACTTTGAAGCAATTTGCCTTCACAGCATGGTACCCTTTTCTGCCTAGTTTGCAATTTCCAAGTGGTCCTGCAGGTAACATTGAACAATTCTACCTCATTCTGCTAGGTGTGGGAGGCACCCACAACTATTACATAGAAAGATGCACAAAATTTGATGGAAGAGACAAGGATGCCTTGACAATGTAAGACATGCAGATTAGATGTCTGAAAAGGCCAGTAGCTTTCCTCTTTGCCCATAGCAGTTCTTAAACTGTAACCAGATTTTTCTCTCAGGCAGCTGTTCATGACCAGGGTGGTCGAGCACTGGAACAGGTTGGCCAGACAGGTAGTGGAGGACCCATCCCTGGAGTCATTCAAGGTCAGGCTTGATGGGGCTCTGAGCAACCTGACCTAGTTAGAGATGTCCCCGCTTATTGTAGGGGGATTGGACTAGATGGCCTTTAGAGGTCCCTTCTGACCCAATACATTCTATGATTCTATTATATTCTTTAGACCCCTGTCTGAGGTGGAACTCCAGAAAAGTAGTAGACTAGAGACTCTCAATGTCCTTAGGGACCATTATACCAGGTCACTTACAGACCTGCATAAGCTAACAAGTGCATAAGAAGAGCTTTTTGCTGCAGGTAGCTCTGCTAAACACCTCAAGAATAGTCCTGGGAAGAATAACTCAGACAATATGTGACACTATACGTAATTGTACTTTTCTGTGAGTTCCTTCTTGCTTTCAAGAGTTAATGTTATAATAGCATAAAATTGTTAAACAACAATTCACATCAAATGTTTACTAAACTGCACTTGTCCATCCTATTCTCACTTCCTGCTTTAGGGGTCTGTTGCTGGCAAGCTGTAACTGGAATCAGAACAGAGATCCAGGTAATACAGTTGTACATGTAAGCAGGATACTTGCTTCCCTGTGCAGGTAAAGCAGCAGACCTCACAGGGCTCAGGAGATGTCACTCTAACAAAAGAAGGCTTTCTCAGGAGTGGAAAGCAAGCCAAATATCTGATCCAGACTCCACAAAATATTTTTGCTTTTTTTTCCTCTATGAATGTCAGAAAAACAGGTTTATTTGAGATAGAAGTTACAGGACTTGGAATAAAGAAAAATACTAAAAAAAATATTCTTTCCATTTTCATTTTGTTAGAAAAAAGGAGGTCTTGGTCCATACTTGCTCCTCTTTTCATTGCTCATCCCTATCTTTTCCATCTCCACTTATCTCTGCTTAGCTCTACTTCTTGATTCAAAAGAGAAATCATACTCAGAATGTGATAGTAAGAAAGTTATCTGTTGTGTTGAAACCTCTGCTTCTTCAGATTTGTTGGCTGTCACACTCAGGAAGCTTTTATTCATTCTCATCTTAGCCTGTATGCTTGATTTGCAGTGTGTTAATTTGTCACTTCTTGGTCAGGACACAGGGTTATCAGGTCCAGGCTTGTGAAAAAGAATAAGTTTAACGACTGAAGTGTGAGAAGGTGTTATTCTTTCACAGCTCTTGTCTCCTAATCTGATCTGTGGATTAGCAAGTTTTTACAGGTATGCAATTGAAATATTGGATAGTGAGGATAAAAAAGAAAGGCCAGGCACTGTATCTATACCATCAACCTTAGTAGACTTTATCTGCATTAAGCCTTTGGACATCTAGACCAGTGACTACTGCAGAGATTTTCACTCAGTGTTTGTAAAGAAATGTGTGTTTCTGTACATATGGAGCGCCTGTCCTGCAGGGTCAAGACTCATTTGGAAGTGAAAGTGAGCAGCTTTATTAGATGAAGGAAACAGTTCTGTTGTTAAGACTTGGTTTTCTATTTGGGAAGAAATTGGACTTTCTGTGACTCTTTAGTGTTTCCATGTACCATTTTTGAATGTTGCCTAATTTCAAACCAAAGTCAATAAGATATGAAAACAATACCAAAATTTAATCCTTCACCAGATGTGTGGTTTGATAACCCAGCAGTCACTGAATCCCCACAGTGACTGGATAACCCATAGGGAGTAGTTACAGAACCTCATCAAATTTGGTACTGTTAAAAACTTAACACAAAGTGGCAAAAGTCAAATTATGTTCTATTTACTTTTGTTTCATTTTATCATCACTAAGATGGAGACTATGCAGCTTGATGACACGTTGAAAGAAAAAAGATTTTATCTCTGAAGGAGTTGTTCTATAAGAACAAGCATGCTGTATGATGGTGCATAATGTGAGAGAACGTGTGGACTTTGTAAAGGGCTCTGTGCTGACAGAGTATATTACTTCTAATAAGTATGAAGAGGAGTATTTTTTATAAAGATCACCTAGTAACTAAGAGTTTTCAGTAGAATTACTGGAAATACCTGCACAGTATTTGAGCTGTTTCTGGGTTCTAACATTATAACCTAGATGCTACTCTGAGTTTTCAACCTGCAAGACTAGTAAAGAGGTACTGAAAGCCCAGGGTTGCTAGCAGATGCAGGTTTGCTAAGAAGTCATTAACGTTTAAATATGTTACTGCAAACTCTGGGAGACCTTGGAAGAAATGTAGCTGATGGAAGAAAAGGACAGCTCTCTGCACTGTGGCAGGAAATGCACAGAGTGGACATTTATATATTGAGTAAACATTCCCAAGAATTTCTGAGAAGAGAGCAGGAGTCTGTTTCCTAGGCTTTGTACTTCACTTTTTTTGAAGATATTTGGCTTGTCAATTCCACAGTATTGCAATTGCAGTGTTAATGTCATATTTGCACGTAAGTAAAATCAAACTAAGTTTTAAGGGATTGAATCCTATCTCTCCTGCCTAGTTAAGTAATTTCGTAGCCATAGTTAGTTATTAGAAATCCTAAGCCTACTGAAATCAATGCTCATCTTGTAATTTGACCATTCATAAAATGTATCTGGGTGGAATTCAACTTTCAGACAACTTGGCCCAGCTTGGGTGAAGGTGAAAGGAGGGGAATTGTCCATTGATGCAGCATGAAGAAATGGTCAGAGGAAGAAAAGTCAGTTTGGATGAACACTGGAGTTTGGATACATGCACATCTACTGTGTTTCCACAACAGGATATTTGTTTCTTGGTGACCATAATGGAAAAGCAGAATACCTGCCAATCCACAAGACAGAGCTTCTGCTTTTTCAGGACCTGCACCAGGTCACTTTCACTTGCTTAAATCTCATGTCATTCTCCTATAGGCCTCCTTTCTGACTTCTATTCTTCTGTGGTAAGGCTAGAGACTTGGTACACCTCTATTTAGAAAATAATACTAATGCTTTTGTGTTCAACTGGATATTACTGACCTGGATACTTCTAGTTTTGACTATTCAGATAAAATCCATTTTAAGTTACCCTGACTTCCAGACTGTGGGTGCTCAGCAGGTTTTAAGAACTGTTTG
>JAVSBS010029495.1:0-23445 GCA_033124195.1 Coracias cyanogaster
ATCTGTTGTAGGTGATCCTGCTCTGGCAGGGGGGCTGGACTAGATGATCTTTGAGGTCCCTTCCAACCCCTAACATTCTATGATTCTGTGATTTCCCAGCGTGGTAAAACCCACAAAGGAATGGAACTTTTTTCCCCCTCAAATTATTTTAACTGCCCCAGCTTGCAGAATCTGCATCTATTTTGATGTCCACTACACACAAACATGCCCAGTAATTCATAGGAAGAGCAAGACGACACAGATGGCACCCAACTTGGCCTTCTCTCAAGTCTTTAAATAGGGTTTTAAAATACAAAAGACTCTCTCAGGAGACAGTACCACCATAACACACATACCAGTACAAATTCCCTGTTCCATGAGATAGAGAAGGAAAAGAAAGACCCCATACTCATTTTCCTGACCTTTTGCTTTCCAGTCCTCAAAGGTAACCTCTTCTCAAGACATCACTTCACAGCACTCAAAAACAACTTCTCAACTCTGAGAAGTAAGCATAAGCCAAGTGGAGATTTACTCACGAAATCTTTCTCAATTCTTTCGCTGCAGCTACTGGGGTCAAAGCAGGTTACCAGAGTCGGTGCAGGCTATAGAATAACTACCTTACTGAAAAACTACCAGACAGTACTACAGTCATCCAGCTGTGTGGTGCTAAAAATCTATCTTCGTGGGGTCAACAGGAATAAAGTGAAAAAAGAAACTGCGTAGAAGAGATTACATAAAAAGTAATAAAAGTCATTAAAACATTAGCAGCATTTTTCTCACCCACCCAGAGGAACTGCTAGCTTAGTAGCATACCGAACAAATGAAGATAACAGCAAAATAATGAGCTTATCAAAATTAAGGAAATCCTTGTGGAGCACATAGGAAGAGACTGGATATCGCTTTACAGAAAAAAAAAAAAAAAAGAAAACTCATTGCAATGTTATGTGTTGAATAATATAACATGGTATTAAACAGTACGCACAAAACTGTTTGCTTCATGAAAAAGAACCTGACATACTGGAGAAAACAGAAAGAGCAACTGTGAACTTCAGTACCTGTCACCCCTCTATTATTGTTGAAATCAGCAGTGTCTTTCATTGATTACAGTAAGAAAGTGCCCATTAGAGCTATCTTCCATGATTTTAAAGTACATATCTGTATATGGATATGTGCACAAGGCAGTTGCATTATTCAAAGCCTGTTCACCCCATAGTGAGACTGCTGAAAAATACTAGGTATTAGTAAGCATACCAATCAAAATTATTTAAATGCATTGAAGAATAATATATTACACACAAGCCTAACATTTAGATTAAAAAAATAATTCTGAAAAAATGCTTATTTTTGCTGTTAAAAAAAAAAAACCAAAACACCATGGCAAGGTTTAATTCTGCTCACAAAGCTGCAAAGTTCATGAATTACGCATAGGTAACTCTGAAGAGCTAAGTAAATATCACTTAAAAAGTAAAATTATTCTCTAACTATAACTGCACATCTGACTTCCCTGGCTGCATCAGGATGCTTACAATACATCATGTTAATCTGTGATGGGAAATAGCATAGGTTACAAAATATGAGGCAAAGCCAAGGAAAAGATGTTGCTTATTGCTTTGTTCCATATTAGCTATTACAGCAATAAGAATCTGTTTTACAGAAAGAATACTACAGAACATCCACTGCTCTTTGAATCAGTGTAGAAAACAGAACATCCAAACTGAGATTTGGTACATAATTTCTCAGTATATAGACAGCTTCTTTACAGATGATTTCATATGCTTTATTACTAGACAGCACAATTAACTGCTCTTGATATTATTTCAATGAGATCTTTCTCAGACTCTAATGAGATATTGTTATTTTTAACAATGTTTAATTTTATTGGAAAAATGAACATCCATTCTTTGGATCTCACTCTGACGAACTTGACATGAATAGAAACAGTTTTTCTTATAGAAGAGATTTTAAAAGTACCTTCAGTAACATCTTGGAAGTTAAAATAAATGTACAATTAAATAACATTAAGTTTAGAAATACCTAGAAGCATTAATTACACACAATTCAGTAACTGGAAATGTGGATCTCCTTGTTTAGAAGGAAACAACTCTATTTATTAAGTATGTGAAACTTATGTCAAGTGTTACAAACTCCAAGTCATTTCTAAGTCATTCAATGATGCCATACAGATCTTTCTGGCCTTTGTTTTTTCTCTACTGTGCTAAATCTCTAGTTTTTGGATTATCTTGGTTAAAAAATAATCATGTTTATAGTTTTCTTCCCAATTTAAATATCTGACAATACATACACTGTATTTTTCTTAGCTTTTCTTTCTCAAGACTGAATGCACATTTGGCTCCTTAGATAAGGAGGCAATAGAGTTAAATGGGAAAACAATGAACTTGGATCCTTAACTATTATACGAGGACATTCATTATAATGCTATGTCAAATTAATGAACAGTGTGTTTCACGTCACCTGACATTATCAGCAACAGAAGCCCTGAAGGACCTCAAAATTTGTCATCACTTTGGAATGTAGAACCAAATTAGCAAAGCTGAGCTCAAAGGATGAGATTCTGTAAGGTTTTTAAACATCTCAGACAGAAATTCGATTACGATTAATTCAAGCCAAGCAAGCAATTTTATAGGCATAGGAAGCAATTTCCTTTCACATCATGGTCTTGTGCTGCTGACATGAATGCCTGGAGAAAAATGTGTTAAGTTACCAAAACCAAGATCTTACTATGGAGAGGGAACTCTACTATGTCCTTGTAAGTTTAGTTTTTAAAATAATAATACTAAGGTAACAAGTCTTGTAAAGAAACATACAAAATATTAAACATGCACCATAAATAATTGACTCTAGAAACAGGGCATTTCAAACAACACAATCACATTTTCAAGCTGGTTTGTGTCATCAACTTTTAAAGGTGAGACTCTTCAAAAGAATTTGCTGGATGAATCAGATTTAATCTAATGCCATTTTGGAAAAATGATAGCAGTGCTCATCAAATTATTAGTGCACTGGCAAAGCATTTTGAATCTAAATCCTTCACCACTTTCATTTATTTTATGATGTTGAAAAGGTTATCCTTCAAAAGCTGTCAACCAACTCGTATAAAAGATTTAATGTTTTAAGGATAGATAAGAGGAAAACATGTCATTATATCTTTGAAAGAAAATGGATTCTAACAACTGTAAAATTAATCATTTTTCAGAAGATGGAAAAAGAATACACAGGCTTTTCACTTCATTCTCTGCTCAACATAAGCAGCCCAAAGCTATGTAATTATTTTCTAGGCATAAAAATATTCAGGGAAAAAGAAATTGAATCTTTGCTATTGAAATAATCTTCTGAATTTGAACCTAGGAATGTTTTTCAGCTGTTTTCACTTTGTACCACACGCCATCTTTTTGTGGTGTGTTTTTGTGGTGTTTTTTTTTTTCTTAAATACAGAGGCAGAGTCCCACGTACCTAATTTAAGTGCACTAACAGGTTGTTTCATTTTCTTAGTCACCATTCACAGACCTTTTTTAAGTAGTTGGTGGACTAAAGTAAAGAATATTGAATGAAAAAAAAAATTCAGAATCAACCGAACAGCTTGACAATCATTCCCACATAGATATGAGACTGACTTCTTATGCAGTGGTGAACTTTGTTTCAAAAGCAAAGATAAGTTACCATGAAAACAAGAAATATATAGCTAGGAAGTGAACATATAAAACTTAAAGACTGGAATTAGCAACAAGTATGAACAAAATTCCAAGCTAATATTAGAACACATACTAGTAGTATAGCCATACAAGGTGGTTTGTATCTGTCCTTGTATAAGGACTGGCAAAGATAGGAAACAGAGACATGTTCTTTTTCCCCTGCATAATGAAATCATTCTAATTGTATTTTCTAAGTGCCTAGACAGGTAGCACACAGTAAATATACTCTTCATGGACAGGGTGGGGCTTGCGGATTATTTGCTCCAGTTTGCAATGGTTGTAAATTTCTCAGCAAATTCAAGCAATTTACCATCTTTGCCACAGGCAAAGTAAAAGTGAGAGGCAGTATAAGAGAGACATTGAGGTGCTGGAATGGGTCCAGAGAAAGGCATCCAAGCTGGTGAGGGTTCTCTGGAACACGTCTTATGAAGAGCAGCTGAAGGAACTGAGACTGTTTAGTCTAGAGAAGCAAAGGCTGAGGGGAGACCTTATTGCTCTGTACAGCTACCTGAAAGGAGGTTGTGAAGGGGTGGATGTTGGTCTCTTCTCCCAAGTAACTTGTAATAGGACAAGAGAAAATGGCCTCAAGTTCCATCAGCGGATGTTTAGATTGGATATTAGGAACAATTCCTTTACTCAAAGAGTGATTAAGCATTGGAACAAGCTGCCCAGGGAAGTGGAGGAGTCACCATCCCTGGAAGTTTTAAAAAATGTATAGATGTTGCATTTCAGGACATAGTCTAGTGGTCATGGTAGCGTTGGGTTGATGGTTGGACTTGATGATCTTAGAGGTCTTTTCCAACCTTAATGATACTATGATTCTATATCTGTGAGTGATTATTTCTTCATTCTGGACTACTGCTCACATTCAGCTTTCACTTTCTTTGATCGGGGTCTGTCAACAGCAAGCAGTAGATTCTTTTCATCCTCAAAGGATTGTGCTAACAATACTTTAAACTTGGCATATTCTCTGTTGTGTTAAAATACAATTCAAACTGTTCTTCTGATTTCTTAAGTCTTGCCCTAAGCTGAAGCCCTCACCACTCTCTACATCAATCCATGCAGCTTTTTATTAGAACTAGCAGGAAAAAATTCCTCATGGTACAATAGCTGTAAATGGACAAGATACCTTTTCGGACTTAAGACTTACAATAGTGGACTAAAGATACTGGCCACCTCCTTTCCAATTTATGCTTTTGCCCAATCAAAAAGCAAGCTTCTGGACACATTATAAATCTGATAATTCTTATCAGCAGAGGGCAAAGGATCAACATTCTATTATAGTTTCATGGAAAAGATGTAGTGACCTGCTCCACACTGGAACACCCTATCTATGTCAAAAAAAACCCAACAACAAAACAGAAGGAGAGTTGATCCCTTCATGCCACTAGTTCTGAGAATGGTGGTCATAAGAGTCCAAAATTGTGCTGTCTAGATCCAAATATATGGTGAATTATGATAACATAGAGGGGTTATATTAAACAATGTGAGTGACTAACAACGCTGTAATCATAATTTCCCAAGGACTGTCACTGCTATCTAAAAACCTAGTGTTTTACAACTTCCTAGCTTTCAAACATGTACATTGGTATGAAGGCAGACAAAAAAAAAAAAAGTTATTTTGGTATGTTTTAATCTCAGTATGAAAGCAGCCCTGGGACAAATTTTTTGGTGGCTGGTTGGGGTTTTTTTCCTAGTGAAAAAAAAATATTTTAATATTTGTAATCTTCACTACTTTCCTTTTTTCTTTTTCCCTGTTACTATATATCTCATGTATTGTCTCCAGCCCTTTTGCAGCATCTAGAAAGTCAAGAGGATTTTGAATGACTGGACCGATAAATGCTAAAATGGCAGCCTCATTCTTGGTGACGTGTTATTCAGATGCTTTATAATTTGTGCAATTAATGTTTTTTTCAAATACCAAAAAGTTTTTTGTTCATTGAATTTCAGACCATTACCCCTAATCAATAATGGGGAAATGCCCTATGAGTTGGAGTTTAAAACTATAATGCAGTGAAGTGGACGTAGGGTCAAGTATGATCTAAAAAACCTCAGAAAAAAGAAACACCCGAACTCTATCTTGCTTATTAAAAAAGACCTGAAAAGTGACACAAATCATGCCTGTTGTTGATAAACGTACAATACAGATTTACTTTGCTGGCTGTCAGTCACAAATAGCATCCGGAAATAATCACACAAAAATATAATACAGTATGAAGTTTGTGATGTGAACTACAGAAAGGAGGAAGGCTGTTTGGTAATGAACATGTTAAAATGAGAGATAAAAACTATAGACAAAGAATGAAAGATATTTTAAGACAATTAGTAGGAATATGGCAAATTATTTTGTAAAGCACCTATGAAAATCCTCATCGTGTGTAGATAAAATATTCTTGACCAGTACTGGTGTGTGAGAGAAGCATGAATTGCATTTTTAAAAAACAACTTTAAAAAGTATACTGTTCCTCAACTGTTTGGTATATCTTGCTCACAAACCCAGGGTCAAACTGCACCTCAAATCTGAGCTGTGACAAAATTGTTTCCATGTGAGAGCAGAAAGGAATTTGGAATTTTGCTTTCATCTATGATGCTGGCTATGTATACCTCCCTAAAATACCTTAGGCATTTGTGGCTATTTGTCCTCTCCTATTCTCTTTCTGTGGGCATGGAACAATTTAGTTTACAAAATACAGAAATATACTAGTCCAAATTATGAGGATTAAAATAAGAATAGGTGGATAAAATTAAAAGGTTTGGTAGTATGCTGCAGTAAATTATTGAATGGGTTCTTCTGGCTTCTATGGTACTATGACAAGTTTGTAGATAGAATGACCCTAAGTGGAGAACAAACAACATTTAGGCAGAGTCTTGCATGCCATTTATTAAAAAAAAAATTAAACAGTTTCCCAATATCAGGAGAGCAAGATCAAGAAGAGAAGAGTAACAAGCATTGGATGTAAATGTAACTGAAACAAGAGGAAGACATGCATCAGACTCTTGTGAAAGATGAGTTCAGGCAGTGGTCAAAATGGGCAGTGTTACATACTGTTGATCAACAAATATATGGGCATAAGGAACACAGAAGCAGGAGAGTTCAGCACCAGGGAAAATTCAGAGCTAAAAATAACTTGAATGAGTCACATTATTGTTTGTATTCACTTGAATTCTCCTCCATCTTGATTTGATAAATGCTATTTTCTTGAACTCAATTTTCCTCCTAATTTATGAGGGTTTTGTACACTGCTTCAATATCACTCAGTTCCACAACAATATTATCTCTTGTTTAGCAGCATTAGGAACAGTTGCCAGCTCCAGCAGCTCCTAGTGCTCATTTCTGATTTTTTTTCCTTATTTCTACAGAGCAAAGTAATACAATGAGGAAAAATACAGCACAAACGTGGAATGAAAGTAAAACAAGTATACAACCTTAACTAAATAAGAGGAAGGTTGAATGATATCCTTCCTCAAACATTTGAAGGTTGTGCACACCTGAGAATGAAATTCTTTAGTAAGTCAAATAGTATTCCAGAGTATGTTATGGTATCCTCTTGAATTAATACTGATAAATGACATAGGAAATACATGAGCCTTATATTATGGAGACCAATCAAAGGGTAAGGGACAGAAAGGAGAGGATTTTCCGGTTCCAGATTTCTAAAGTATACCCTATTCTCTACTTCTATGGAAGCTGTTCCACCATTTTGATCATTCTGCCTGTCTCAGAACCTATTCCAGCTCTACTGCCTTGTTTTTAAATAGGAGCAGAACAGTCCACAGCTACTGAGATGAAACATGGATGTATAGTTCTTTGTTTTATTCCCTACTGCTCTCCTAGTAACTCATAACACTTTTTGGTCAACGTTGGATTGATATACAGATAGACCTAATGTAACAGTTCTCACTGCTGTGCAACAGTGGCCAGCTCAGAGCCCCTTATTTTGAATGTGATATTAAGACTTTTTACTTTCTGGCATGATTTTACATTTATCTGGATTGGATTTAATCTTTTTACTGTTCAGGATTGTGTCTTGCTATATCCTTCTCAAATTAATTATCGGTTCACCTTTTTCTTTAGTACCCTGGATAACCAGTAAATCAATAAAACCATCAAAACCTTTTCACCTCACTGTCCATGCCTTTTCATAAAGTCATTTGTGAATACATTTGAAGAGAACTAGTCCTAGCACAAACTTGAAGGATTCTCCTGGCAACCTGCCTCCATTGTCATAGAATCATAGAATTGTTTTAATTAGAAAAGACCTTTAAGATCATTGAGTCCAACCACTAACCCAGCACTGCCAAGCCCACTACTAAACCATGTCCCTAAGCCCCTCATCTACACTTCTTTTAAATACCACCAGTGATGGTGACTCCACCCCTTCCCTGGGCAGCCTGTCAAAATATCGCCAGTAAAATAATTTCAGTAATTTCTACTCTGCAAGTGAATTTTTGGATGGATATTACTAAACCCAAGCTAAAACTTGTGAGTGGAAAAAAATAAATTTCAGAGTCGCCATGTGTATGTAACTTCAGTCAGCTCTGTCATCAAATGCTGATTCTCACTTGTGATTTCACTCTTATTTTCAATAGAAAACACAGACAGGCTCAGTAAAATTTATCTGAACATGTAACTTACCCTCCAGGAGAAAATACAGAATCCTTGTACTGACTCTGCACCTTCAGATCAGGACAGAAATAGGTGTTATGGAGACGAGTCCATGACTGAAATTAACTCACAGAACAGGCCAAGATGCCTATAAATCCCACTTTCTCTACAGTATAATGGTTTAACCAAATGTGGTGAGAACACAGAAGTGGATTACAAACATAGACTGCAGTAAAGGCATAAATGGAGAAAGTTTTTAGTTACACCACATTATACTTTGTAATTGTGTAGATGTCAAAACACTGCTTTGTAAGAAAGGCATCCAAAGATATAAAAATAAATCAGCTGCACTGTCTCTACTTATTTGCTTTCAGTGAAGTGTCTAGAGTTAGAAGCAGAGCTATGAGTTTAAATGCATATGCACAATGTAGAAATGAGGATTTGAAATTGTTTTTTTTCTGAGAGGGTTATTCAGTTGCATTTATTTTATCCAAGTGCTTAATTCAATACAAAGGTGCTCTTTATGCTTGTGTTTTGCATAAAAGTCTAACACAAAAACTTGAAAAATTAAATATAATTGTCTGGTTTCATTTTCCTAAGCTTTTCATATAGACTCAATGGCATGGAACAGTGGCTAACATGTGATGTTGTGTCTTTGCCTGTCAAAACAACAGAACAGCTCCATGCATGGAGTAGCCAAACTGTTGAGAGATTGAAACTGAGACATACTGAGTCATCTATGAGATAAATAATATGTAATATGTGGCAGAAATCTGCTTCTATTTGGAAACATGACAAGAAATCAACATGAATATTACTTTTCTAATCATGCAAAATTGTCAGGTTGATTTTCAAGTCATTATCCTTGTAATCAGATAAAAAGTTTCCAGAACCAAATTGTTCCCATTTGTATTCTCTTGATTGTAGCTTGTCGAGGCTATTCTAACAATACATTCTGTTTAGAGTAAATGTTTGCACCATCTGCACTGTAAATGAAGGGGAAAAAATGGTTTTAGAACACCACCCTTCTTCACAAGCCTTGAGTGAATGTTAGTATTCCTCCAAGGACTCAGATGCACTACAAGCACAGGGAAGCATTCTTCAGAAGTCATTTTACTTATTTGTATTTGAGGCGCAGACTTTCCTCACGACTGAGATAAGCAGTTTCTACTTTTATACAAGGAAAATATGCTTTCCAGCTTCAAATGATTAAAACTGCAGAAAGAGCATTGCTTCAAATATCTTGAACTTGAAAAAAATATATATATATATATTTCAATTGGGTTTTTTCCTGGTTTATTTTTTTTAAACAATGCCACATACTAGCAGATTCCAATTGTAGTTTGGGTGAACTGAATAATATTTCTTCAGTGGCCTGCATAAATTGATAGTTTTTATGTGGAAAATTATAAAAGAGACCGTAAGAACAATTCTTTAAAAGTTCAAATTTGTTTACAAATCATAGTTGACATTCTCAGTGAAAGTTTTATTCATTATTTGTAAAAACAAACAAACAATAAACAATCACAACAAAACAAACTCCAACCGCCTATCTTACATTCGGTTTGGAGGCAGGAAGGAATGTATATTTAATAGACATGATCAAATTTAAGCCCCGTGTAAGCATAACCTAAGGCCGTTTTCCCTGGCCTTTTGAATTTTCCAGGTGTATTTAGTACTATCTACATTCTCCTGGTAGATATGTTTCAGAAATTGTATCTCTAGTTGTGACCAATCAACTAATCATCTGTTATTGGAGTAAATAAGAAGTTTCCCTAACATATACGAAAAAAGTAGATGCCCTATACCAGAACTGCTCTTGCTTACCTTCTTCATAGCAGTCTGTAGACATAGATCAAATAAAAAAAGAAAAATAAGTGTAGGTCAGAGAAATGCAGTGTGAGTTGCAGAGATTGTAAAGATGCAGGCACAGAAGATCAACACTTACTCCTATCATTTGGATTTATATGAGTTAAAACTAAGAATCTAGCATTCAGCTTTATTTTGAGCATAGACTAAAATAGGATGACAACCAACTTCTCCCATTAGAAATAAAACTTAAGCAGTTAATGATGCTCAGATATCATCCTGAACTCAAATCTGTCTTAACCCGTTTGATATGAAGCTTATGTGGGACTGTGACTTATTATAACACTTACAGTGCCAAGCTTACTGTTTTAACTTTTGTAGAAAAGCCACAGAATTATAACAAAAATAAGTGTGATTAATGTGTTGCGTGTCATTTAACATACTGTGATACAGAATGATCTACAGAATCTTCAATGACAATCAGAATATGAAATGAGTAGCTATGCTCTTGCATATACAGACAAACAAACAGTCCTATTTAGGATTATCCTGTTTGTCAAGATTAAAATAAGGAACACTAACAAAAATAAGTCAGAAACACGTGTGAAGCACTATATAAGCTGTAATGCATGAAGAATCCCTAGCCACATACAAACTATAAATGTGTTATGAAAATCACAGCATTTGTCTTTCCAGCTTTCATTATCAAGGCTGTGATTTTCTCAGCAAGTTCAGCAGCAATTGCACTAATAAATTCAGTAACACATTGCTATCTATGGTATTACAGGAAGAGTACTAAAAATACTAACAATAAGTAAACTCAGAGACATCTTCCAATTACAAGTTATTTCTGCCATTGTATTTGCCATTCCTAGTGAGAAGGCTTAGTCCTCAGATGTTTTGAATAATGTGGATTTTATGTCTGCAAATTTAAAAAAATAAAATACATCTAAATGGATGATTAGCAATGCTCCCATCTGCTTCAGCCAACAGTAGAATTATTTACATATTTGTAATATGAACTATTTACCAAGAAAATTGAATTTGTCTTATCTTGAGAGAGTATCCCTTACAGTATCCAAACCCAGCCTATTTCTAATCATACATCTAATTGTGAAGATTATTTTAACCAATCTAAACATACAATATTTCCACATACTTAGAGAGGAAATCAGTGCAAGTGTATTTCAAGTAGCTGCTGACAGGATTTTGGGGTGCTTTTACTTTTAAAACAAAATTTCTGTTTAGGAACAAAACATTGAGAATTCAAAAGGCAGAGACGAATACATTATCATATTTATTATTGCCCGAGCATTTAAAAAGCATGCATGCATAAATCATGTCATACAACTTCCAACAATCAACAAGTCTCTCCAGACTGGTCGTGATAGGGTAAAATGGAACGTGTATGCCATGCATTGTTATTAAGTATTCTCTATACTGCACCAGTGGATTTCTCTTCCTCTATAAAATAGAGCTTTATTAATACCAGGACATTCAAGTCGTAAGAAAATGTTTGAACATTTGCAGCAGAAGTTAACAAACTCTACTACTAAAGGCAAGTGTTTTATTCAAAACCTGCGTATCTCATTGTCTTCAAGCCGATAAACCAACTTTGTAATTCTTCCAAATGTAATCAGTGTTCTAAAGCCTAATTTTAATTCTAACCAAAAGTTAGTTACAGAGTTGAGATTGTCACCACCATAGCTCTTTTTGATGGTAACTTACAACCTGCTAAAATTTTCCAGCATCCTGAAACAATCAAGAGCTGTTTATGTTACTGCCTTTCTACCCCTCACTGTGTTTCAAAGGCAAGCATAGTGTATATTCTGCTTGCTACAGATAAAGATCATGCTTTTCATACACTTAAAAATAATTAGCTGTGGACAAACATCTACCCCCCCCCCCTCCCCAATTTTATGAGCAGAAGTCTTGCATGGAAAATTAGATTATCTTTTAAAAAAGGCTTACTTTTAAAAGAGTGAAATAAAACTAATTTGGTGGACATGTAGAATCAGGGGTATGGATTTACGGTACATGTAATTTCTATGACAAAAGAAGAATATCAAATTTACAGTGGATTAAAAAAAAAACAAAACTAAAGAAATAGAACCATTAGACCATGAAAGTTTGATGAAATCTGTGATTTTCTGTATAAACATGTACAGAACTATTTCCTCAAAATATTTTTGTGATTGCTTGAAGATAGAACATTTCAAGCCACAGAATAGGAGTGGCTGAGGGGTTACCTATTATTCTTCCTTTATGGAAGTGGCACTGAACAAAATTCACACAGAGCTGTAATTGGAAAGTCCATCTCCCTGTACAGCTGAACTGATCACATCTCTATTATGTCTGGAAGCTTCCAAAGGAGTTACTTGTTTGGCCAAATAGTTGCAGTTTGTCACTTACCACATGCTTTCCTCGCATCTCCTAGGCCACCCTTTGCTGATATCCTTGCAGTGTGTTATCATTTAGAAATGACTCAGTGGTATACTGAGCCCGTTTATGTCAACACAGAGATACTCCTGGATAATGTTCCTTTTCTTTCCCCTTATTCTGCCCTTAGAATTGCTTCAGCTTAACATTGAACACCATAGCATTAACAATGGTGACTGCTCAGTCAGGTTGTCCAGATATTTTCAAGCATGAATACAAGTATCATTGTCATATCTATATAAACCACTTTTAAAATTACTATTGTTTTCAAGCCTTTGGCTCACCAGAGATTTGTGGTCTTCGGTGGTTAAGTAGCAATAAGAACATAATGTATTACTATATTGGCCCAGCTACACTCGTGATTGTAGCAATGAATTGTAAGCTTGTTCATTAAAGTGGAAAACCTGAACATCCCACCCTCTGGTTGTTAAACAAAATACAGATTACAGAATGAATGCTGTTAAAAATAAATGGAAGTATATTCTAAAATAAACAGAATTCCCTAATTATATCTGTTAAAGTGATGTTTCTATCCCTGTACCAAAAAGATTCTATAAATATTTCTAGAGTCTTGAACTGAGGAACATATGAAAACAGAGCCTTTGTACATTTTAAGCTGCAAAAGCTGATCTGGAATGGATCTTAATGCAAGTATATATTTGCAAAAGTCACCTTCATGTGAAATATACTTAAACTCAAAATTCATAATAGCCCTGTTCATAATAGCCCTGTGTATCTAGAAAAGCAGAATACAGTAAAAGATAAAATTCCTAGTTTATAATAATCTTGCAGTAATATTAAGTCTAAAACACATTTTTTTTTAAGCAGCAAATCAAATACAATCAAGAATATTATTCTGTCCTCTCTGTTATTATTTATGACTTTTTTATTGATGTTTTATTCAATCTGCATTTAAAAATAAGAGTTAGCTTTTTTTTAAAGGTATTATCTACTAGGTATATATTGTCATGTTAATAAATAATTATTACTTCTTTGTTATAAGACTATTAAAACGAATAGCTCATTATCATTATAATTGTCCTTAAAAGGGACAATACAATGAAAATTAACATGGGAAAATATGGAAAAGGAAAAGTTTCAAGATTACATATCTATAAAGATTTCTCAGAAGCCTAATGTTTTTCTTTGAAAAAAGTACAATGGCAAGATGGAAAAATTTATGATTTGAAATTCTACATGCTTATTCCATTCTCAGCATGTTGAAACTTCTCTAGGAAAAGATTGACAATATTGGAAAAATGTGCTTTAGAGATGTAATGAATTTAAAAAAAAATGATGAAAGGTGTAATGGAATACTTGGTATCATTGTAATAGCTCATTTTTATGTGGGGATGAGAAAAGTCTGGAGCTGTAGGCCTCCAAAGTATGTTGTAATATGGAGTCAGAACAAGGGAAGTTCTGTGAAAAATTGTCGCAAAGGAAGGTAAGTGCTATTAAAGAAGGCACTTCATGCATCCTTATTTCTGTTCCCCAGTAGTAGAAAAAGAAAGGAGTATTTCCAAAACAATAGAGCATAACTGATAGCCCTTCTATATAGTAAAGAAATACCTGATTGTCAGTAGATATAATTTTTTTAAACTATGAAAAGACTGAAAGTTTCCAGTCTTGTTTCTATTAGACCAAATTAATGTGTTGTACTATAATTAAATCTTAAAAAAAAATTAAACAAAAAAACCCTCAAGAACAAAACAGTATTTAAATAGTGCAGAAAAATTGCTCTCTCCAACCATCCTCACAACCCAAACCAAAACAGTTTTTAAGAGCCAACAGATTCTTGAGGCTATTTGAAGTCCTGTGAGCTAAATACAAAGCATAGTGTTGAAAGCTTTAATATGTCAGCAATTTTTTTAACATGACAAATAAAAACCTAAATGAAACAGGTGTTCTTAATGTACTTGCTTAATCTTTTAGAGTAGTAATAGCTGGATACTGTAATTCCTTATCTTCATTTTTTGAATATTCCTTGATTTCTGCTGAACTTACCTTTACTGTAGAGGTTGCCACACATCAAAGTTTGCAGATTTCTATAGGCCTCGTTTCTCTAGAGTGTTTATGTGAACCTTCTTCCTTTTCTTCCATTATTATCACCATCAGACTGTGTGTATATATATGCATGCTAAAAATCCAAATACTGTATCATCATATAGTTCGTATTCTACTCTAAAGCTTGTTTTTTTTCCACACAGCAAACTTCAAGCAGTGATATGTTAGCCAATGTAGTGCTTCCTCCGTCAGATTTGTCTGCAGAAGAAAACAACTATATAACTGAAACCATTTGCCAAAAAGGCCAGTTTGCCAAATTAACTTTTGTTGTGTAACTTGAATGCTTCAACAGAAGGTTGTGGAAATTCCGAAACCAGTCTCAGGTGTATAAACAAGTCACCATCTGTTTTGTTTTTTCCTCATGCATACAACTTTGACTACAAAAGAAATGTACTCCAATCATCACTATTCACTACAACAACTATTTAATTTCCTTTCTATTATTGTAGGAGTAAAACCAACGCTTTAACCCTGTCCTCTCTACACCATGATTCCACATATCCCAATTTCAAAAAGCTCATCTCCAGTGAGTTGGTAGATATCATTTCCATAAGCAACGATTATTTCCTAGTTTCTTCTCACAGAATTCTAAATATTCAGCAGAAATACTCAGATCATTCCTCCTTCCTAAAAAGATGACACTTTCCCATATAGTCAGAAGCAAGTTTCAGAACCTCTAGTAATCAAATCTTCATTTATCGAGCCCCACAGAGAAGAAAAAAATGTCAGTGAGCTAAAAGTGTAAAACTTCTTTCAGAGTAGTGCTTGCATAAGTTACAGCCAGAAAATCAGCCAACCCATTATAGATCCTAAAGGTTCTTCCATACCATCTTAAATCAGTTTTCCAAAATGAACTTTATCCAGAAACTAACTTTGTCAGTTCAGGCTCACATGACATGACTCCTTACTAAATTTTCAGTAAAAATTATTGTTTTTACAACTTCCCCCTGCCACCTCTAGATTATCAATGATTAATTTTTCCTTTCCAACCAAGAAAGTACCGTTTAAATGTTAAACTCAAATGTTACTCACATATTAAGAAGCTTTAGGAGCAAATACAAGTTCCACTAGTTGTTGTTCTTGCATATTCTGCTGCTGCTGCTAAGAGGAGAAACAACTAGCCTATCCTACAAGGAAACATCTTGTCTGCCAATTTAGAGAACCTGCAGCAGCTGGAAAAGGTTAATGGTGAGGACAGCAGAGAGGTTTTCCATTATAAGCTATTTCCTTGTCATGGCTGATCAGCGTTAGTAAAGAAGTAAATACATACAAGCGTGAAGTCTGACCCTTCTTTAAAGCAATGAGAAAACATCCACCAAATTCTATGAAGTTTATATTTCACCCAGGACATTATTAGACAATGTTGACCAATAAAGTGAAGTAGTATTAAGTTATACAAGATAAATGTACACTGCACCTAGGTCACTCAGGGCCTAGGTTTTAACCTACACAATCATTTCAGATATGCAAAATGAAATAATCAGCAAAATTTTTACACCAAAAGCACAGTGGTTTACTTCTACCTTTAATTCCATTAAGAGGTTTCCCACATACTAACTTTCTAGCTTTTTATTTTATTTACTTACCCCTATCCATTTTCCAAAATATTTTTTCTGCTCATTATTATACTTCACAGCTATGAGATTGAGGTTTGCAAAACACTAGTTATTTTTACAGAACAGTATGTGTAAGTACACACAAGTAACAAAAACCCACAATGTTCTACAATTCTGCATTGCAAAAACCTGCCTTATTTCCTCACATGTGAGATCTTAACACATATAAGACTCACGAAAGATGACTGATCTCAGCTTTGCTTACACAATCAACTCTGTCAAGCAGCGGAAGAAGCCCAAATAGTAGCATGAGGGAGAAGGAAAGTAACTTGGGTGAAGGATGAAGAAAATTTCCTGACAAGATTACAGCATTTCTTTACTGTCAAAAGCCTTTTTACATAATTTTCAAAATAATATTTACTTTATTTCCATGGTTCTTTGACCAACACCTCTGTAGGTAAGTTTCTTCATAAGAAGGTCAGAAAGAAACACAAGAGACAATATACTGCAAATGTCTTAAAATAATAATAATTTTAAAAAGATGTTTCTATAAACTCTGCATTCTGCACTATAAATCAACTCTGAATAAGCTCTAAAAACTCACATAATTGTGTGGCATCACATTGTTTCTTTTGTCATTTGTTGAGTGCAATGGGAAAGTCACATCTGTTCTTGTAATGACATGCCGCATAAATATTTCATGCCACAATACAATCATGCAATCCCTACCTGTCAGATAAGGGTTGCCATGTATATAAGCACAATTCTGCTGCACTCCATAGGCTAAACTGAACAACACAACATGCCTTGATCAGAATAGTAAATAAATGTGGTTTTTATATATACATATCCATTATATAATTCCTCTCAAAACAGACAAGCTTAAATTAATCACATCTGTTGCTAGGCAGGATTCTGAACAAAGCAGAAATCCATGCCATTGTTTTATATAAATATACACTCCGGTTTTCTTTTTTCAAACACTGCTCTTGAAAATACATATTTGAACATCACAGAAGTTTTGCAGTTGGTACATCACACATGAAGTAGATGAATTCCCATAGAAAGCCTTCATTATTTCCTTAATTTCTACTGGGAGTCACAGAGGTGCCCTTTTCTTTGTCTTTCATAAACAATTAACCTTTTGCCATTTATGCAATTGGATGAGAGAAATCCTAAGTGGCTCAGAAAATAATTTACAGCGGAAACTGTACTAAGTTAATTAGTAGTAGTCTAAGAAGGTTATTCATATATTATCAAACCAAGGAAAGTGGTCAGCATGACTCTCATGGAACTTCAAGCTATAGCCAAGTTTTGTTGTCATCAGCTGCAGAGTATAAATGCTAATTGGGCTCAAGTACAGATATAGATCTCGTAGCCATGGTCATTTTAAGTCTGAATGTTAGAACTTCTGAGAGTACAGGTAAGTACAAGCATGCAGTGTAAATAACTCTATGCTGTCACTCATTTCTTACGTTGAAAAAAAAATACCACCACCTCCCAAAAAAACCCAAGACCCCCAAAATAAAACCATAAATATTGTTCTTTAATAGAGACCATTTTTTATTGTTCTCTTATTTTACCGATCAGGTCTTTCAGTTTTTACAGATACTTTCTGCCTAAAAATAAACACCTTTTAGAACTAATTGTGAACATGTATACTCCCAAGGGCAGAATCAAGGCATGGAGAGCACAGTATCAATTTTAAGTTTAGTAAGCCGGAAAGGGAACTCTCAGCGTGCTTATTACATCATCTGAAGTGCACACCATTAGGTTTCCAAATATCTGCCCTAGTTGCCATAGAAAACTAGCCAGTTATTAACAGTTACTTCATACTTTCTTTTGGTACCTATGGTAAGTGTGACTATAAGCAGTCAGCCTATTACACGGAATCCCTTCTGACCCTTGTATGCCTTATGTATTCATTTAAATTTAACTGACTAGCTCACTTATAAAGCAGAATTACATTCTCCGTTTAGCGACATACTTGTGTAGGTTTCTGACTAATTAAAGGCAACTCAGAAATCTTAAAATCAAGCTCCAATGGCCCACCATGTTCCTGGGCTCCACCCAGACCACAAAATCGCCAAGTTGGGGACATTTTTTAAGGGGAGCCTCAGCTCCCACGCTTGGACACAGTTTATCTGGAAGGACTGAGACAGCAACTTTCCCAAGAAGAGCCAGATCAGGCCAAGCCCTGACAGGAATTCAGTCAGGGCATACAGGAATACAGCCATGGCATCTCCACCCACGAGGCCACATTGCTAAACTTTCCAAAGGCACCAATCTTGCCCCTGCACTGCAGGGCATAAAAGTCAATACTAAAATCCTTCTGGCTGAGGGTTGGGAAAAAAGAAAGAAGAAAAGTACCTTCTGCATAGGCTGCTCCCATCCTGGCATGTCATTCTGGCAGCAGATTGTGAGGCAGCCACCAAAGCACAGGCAGCTGTTTCTTCTTCCCACTGGGAAACACAGGCGGCCCAGGCAGGCCTCAGCCCACCCACGGCCACAGACCACACCAGCTAGGCTGGGAAGCAGCCCAAAGATGACCAAGCGTCACCGGTGGGAGAATGTCCTGTGGGGCAGGCAGTGGAGAGCTGGGGCCTCTCCAGACCCCTGGTGGCAAAATGAGCTCAGGGGCTGGTTTTAGCTGTTATAAAGCTTCAGGTGAGGAAGATATTTGAACAAGGGTAGTTAGGAAACACTGGGTCAACAGTACAAAGGGTTACAAGTCATCACCAGAGTTTTTACAACTAAAGTGGATACCTGACTGAAAAGACTTTTGTTCTTGTAATGGGGATTTATTCAGCAAAGGTCTCTGGCCCATGTTGCAAAGAAGGTCAGTGTGGATGACAGCCAATAGCCCCCTTTAGCTTTATAATCTGTCAGTCTACAAAGTCTAATTAAACTTCAGCATGTGATGAAGTGAATTTGGGCAGCTGGCCAAACCAGCTCTGCTCTGCAGATCACCATGTGAATTACAGTTATCTAATGAACAATTTCTCATCAGTGATCAGAAACCTTTCAGGCTTTCTGCAGCTGACTTCATATCTCAAAATCATGTATATTATAGTTTAAATAACATCTATTATAAAGAAAAAAAGAAGGTCAAGCTGTGTCAGTATCTTGGTAGTTGTTCGTTAGTGTAAAGCAAAAAAAGACTGATCCCTGGTTTGAGAAAACCTCAAAAGGTCTGCAATATTAAATCATATCTGTAGAGAAAGAATTAATCTCTTTTTTAAAATACAGAGATTATTTTCTGGCTTTCCTGAGGTTTTTAAATATTGAGTATAACAAGGATTTTTTTTTTTCCCTTTTCCCAGTTTCAAACTTATCAGGAAAATATAGTCCTGAAAGTTAAATTCTAATTCTAGCATAAGAATTACATTCCACTAAAGTTTAAAAACAAATTAACAAAAACGTAACATAAAGGAAGAAAAATCCAATATAAAATAAATCTTTTTTAAAAATTGAGAGAAGCATAATAATCAGCAGAATACAGACATGTATTTTGTATTCCATGATTGTTTGGAAAGTAGGAAAAAGAAGGTAAAATTAGGTCTTGTATATACAGCTGTAGATGGGAGATATTTGCATCTGGCATGGTAGAATTTCTTTTTTCTGCTAGAAAACTGCTCATTTGCTATTGACTTCTAGAAAAATATGAATATTTTGTCAACAAAAATGAATGGCTTATCAATTTGAGTTAATGAACGCCCAAAATAGCAACCTCCTCTGAATTTGGTATAATTAGATATTTTTCCAGTTTCAGACAGTAGTTTCTTTTGTGAAGCTGCTTTTGACAAAATGTGCCAGTATACCACAGACAGAAGACTGGCTAGTTGCAAAAATTACAATTAGAAGCAACAGGTTCGTTGAATTAAGGATTATCTGTTCAGGTTTCACAATAAATAATTCAGGGGCTAATTAACAGTCTACTCTAAATCAGCATAAGAAGTCCCACTGATTTGAGTAGCTTCGGCTCCAGTCCTAAGGCTCTAATCCTACCATTTGCAATCTGGGCTTGAACCTCCCATCTCCTTGCATGTGCCCTGGCTCAGCCCTGTGAAGTACTTGAGACTTTGCATATGTCCATACATTTTACAAAGAAATGTCACTGCCTAATTTATGGGTTTTATTTATTTTTATAGGTGCCAAGTTTGACACCTGCCTGTGCTGTCTGCTCTTCTGAGCAATACATCATTGCAGATTATGGCTGAGTGTATTATGTATTCATCTAGGGATTTAACAGGGGTTTTAAGCTTCCCTAACATTTCATGTTTGCTTTTTAACACTACATCATACTTTTATTTTACCTCGAAGCAAACATATGTTAAACATAAATTGCTTTTTTACATAGTAGCACAAGAGGAAAGTATTATTTATTGATATTTAAAAAAAAAAACTCTTAAGGAAATAACCACATATTATTTCCTAATAAAATCATGGTAAGCATTGTTAATGCTTAGGAAATCCTTCTGAAGTCAATACAAATACTTTAAAATATTTATTGAAATACACTACAGATTGTTTTGTTCCACTACATTCCATCTTTCAATCCATTCTCATCCAGTGGAATCAGATGCAAGGAAGATATGTGGCAGGCTTTCTAAATTACCTGTCAGAATGAGGGAAGAAGACGTTAAAAGAAAGAGCAAAAGACATGACAGGACATGCCTGGGGTGTATACTATAGTCCTTGGAAGAAGATTGAGGCCAAACTATCAAAGTAATGATCTAGATTAAATATACATTAATGTCACAAAGAACTCCCTCTCCTTATCTGCCTAAATC
Organism: Coracias cyanogaster; assembly: GCA_033124195.1. Taxonomy (NCBI): domain Eukaryota; kingdom Metazoa; phylum Chordata; class Aves; order Coraciiformes; family Coraciidae; genus Coracias; species Coracias cyanogaster. The sequence continues at coordinate 20,957 of JAVSBS010029495.1, forward strand.
AGAGGGCAAATGTAACAATAGAGAAGAGCTGTTTGGGCTAAAACCTATTGAGAATCACAGAATCTACAGCATAAATGAATATAATGCTAAAAATTTAAGAATGAAATTTTCTTCCACTTAATTTAAGCATCGTTCAAAACAGGTTTCATAACGAGTATTTTCTTCCATGCATTCAGACAAATGCATTCCTGTGCAATGTTTTTTACGTACACGCTCAGGACACAGCACGTGTAGAAAAATGCACATAAAGTATATTACTGTAGAAAAGTTACTGCAGAAGCACTGAAAATGAAATGGCAGAGCAGTTAGCACTAAATATGTCTTCAAACTCCTCTGAAGGGAGTCTACCATTTTACCAGAGCTTTGTAGAAGACACTCCAAATCTGTACTACTTCTTGCCTAAGCGATCTCTCATCAGAACAGACCTTAAGCTGAGCTGTCAGTTCCCATACAGAGTTTTCTGTGGATTTGCTAATACTTGCTGGTTTTAAGGAAATTAAGTATTGTAAAGGCTACACTATTATTCAGGTTTTACTATTGTTTCAAATCTATGAACTCAGTTAATTTCTTATTTGTGAAAACAAATTACAAGTAATTTTTATTTCCAGTTATTGTGGCTCTTCTTTTTTTCTTAGCTATTTTAACATACAGGCTTTTTTTTTTTTCTCTCCCTAAGGCCCTAGACAAGTTGAACTTAATCTTAGCATGTAACTGAAACAGAACTAATTGTAGAAATTTTGAAAGTAATACAGACACTTGGATGACTTAGCAAAACAAAGATCCAAGATTTCCATTCATAACAATGCACAGATATTGGAATGTCATGCAAAAGGTTATATGCAGAATCTCGGACGCCATTTAAGCAAGCAATTTCTTCCTCGCTCTTTATTTGATTTAAGACAGTTGCCAAGTAGTTCCTCATGTTCTGAAGTACTGCATGGCATGAGAGTTGGTCGGTCCAACTCCTTCAAAGAGCTGGAGCATGCATACTGTTTGATGTCTGACAGTATTTGTATCTCTCTGGTATTCTCTTTCCATCCATCACTATTACCAGTTCATTGCCTCCCCTCAAAGAGTACATTTCTTGTCTGTTTGCCAAGAAAAAGTCACTGTACAATGTGTTCAAAGTGATTTATGAGCTCAAAAGCAAAACACAGGCACGGAATAACCAAACAGATATACATGCAGCAATATCATTTAATCAACTACATTATCCACTTTTATGATACACTTGTGAATTATGTTCTTTTTGCATGTATAATTAGAAGGTAGAACAGATGGTGAAAGCTTAGTTTAAAGGCCTTAGATAAAGTTTTAAAATGACCATTGCTGCCAAGTGATCATTCACTGTAACAGGTTATATTTTTCATTAAACTATGTTTTTGCCATGGTCTAATACACTAAATTGTAATGAGACTGTAAAAACATTAGTCTCCAGGGTCTTACTCACCAGAGTGCATAATGGAATGTGAACACAGAGTAGAAGATTGGGGGTGGCTGTAAGGTACATTGTCATCTCTCATTTAAGTGTACTCTAAGGAATTATTACTCTGAATAATCAAGGGGATCACCACTGAGAAGCCAGTGCTGCTTTTAGAGAAAGGAAAATCATATCCTAATATGTAAGTATTAATGGTTTAGGCATGATCCATGCTCACATATGGACATTTATCAGAATGGAGCAAAAGGAAAATACTAAAAAAGGGAGAAATATGCCCCATTCATTAGGGGCTGGAATAACTAAGGGCAGAGTGTAGCGTCAACCCATCTTACCTTAACACAGCTCATATTTACTTGTCTTATCACTGTACAGAACATCCTACATGTGGTGTGAAACGTAAAGCCCAAGATATAAAATACATTCTTAAAGCAAAACAATATTCTACCACATGTTCATGTGGAGTTTTTTTAATCCTTTATACAATTTTGGTAAAACAGAAGTATCAAATTGAATCATGTGGTTTGTTTCCTCTTATCAGTTTTCTTCACTAGTTTATGTTGCATTTACGTTCCCTGAAATCTTTAGTTTTAGTGCTTGTTTATATCACTAAATTTGCAGATGACATAAAATTAAGTGGGAGTGTCGATCTGCTTGAGGGTAGGAAGGCTCTGCAGAGGGATTTGGACAGGCTGGAGCGATGGGCTGAGGTCAGTTGTGTGAGGTTTAACAAAGCCAAGTACCGAGTCATGCACCTTGGTCACAACAACCGCATGCAATGGTACAGGCTTGGGGAGGAGTGGCTGGAAAGCGGCCTGGTGGAAAACAACGTGGGGTTGTTGGTCAACAGCTGGCTAAACATGAGGCAGTAGAGTGCCCAGGTGGCCAAGAAGGTCAACAGCATCCTGACCTGTATCAGAAACGGTGTGACCAGCAGGAGTAGGGAGCTGATTGTGCCCCTGTACTCAGCACTCGTGAGACCACACCTTGAGTACTGTGTCCAGTTTTGGGCACCACAGTACAAGAAGGACATTGAGGTGCTGGAGCAGGT
>JAVSBS010029495.1:23545-62826 GCA_033124195.1 Coracias cyanogaster
GTGAGACCACACCTTGAGTACTGTGTCCAGTTTTGGGCACCACAGTACAAGAAGGACATTGAGGTGCTGGAGCAGGTCCAGAGAAGGGCAACGAGGCTGGTGAGAGGTCTGGAATATGTGCCTTATGAAGAGCAGCTGAGGAAACTGGGGTTGTTTAGTCTAGAGAAGAGGAGACTGAGAGGAGACCTTATTGCTCTCTACAACTACCTAAAAGGAGGTTGCAGCAAGGCTGGTGTTGTTCTCTTCTCCCAAATTACTAATGATAGGATGAGAGGAAATAGCCTCAAGTTGCATCAGGGAAGGCTTAGGTTATATATTAGGAAGAAATTCTTTACTGAGAGAGTGGTTAGGCACTGGAATGGACTGCCCAGGGAGGCGGTGGAGTCACCATCCCTGGAGGTGTTTAAAAAACAAGTGGATGTAGCACTTGAGGCTATGAAACAGTGGTTAGGGAGATGCTGGGATGAAGGTTGGACTTGATGATCGTGGAGGCCCTTTCCAGTCATAATGATTCTATCAGAAAGTATTTGTTAAAAAGTTTGCTGGTAATTTAAGGTGTAATAGCTTTCTCACTAGCTTCATTTGAAAGCAAACCTGCACTTCTGTATGTTTGTTTTTGAGTGTAATCCACTTCCAAAGCAGGTTAGGGAAAGACATTCTTTACTGGGAATAAATGGGCCCAACAATGAATCCATGTAAAATAGCTGTAAGGGGTAGTTCCTCATGTGCAGAATGTCAAGGCCAACTCCCAGCTGATTGGCACAGTCTAGCAGTATAATGGAGGAAGCATAGTCTCTGCACGACTTTTCTATTCCCATAGCAGTACAACATCGATGGACACATCTCTGTGAAGAAGAAAAAAAAAGTAGTAAACAGTGATTTAGTCATTGGCTTGCTTCTAGGTCAACATGGTGGTATGTGACTTTTGCAAAGATGCAACAATACCCTTAGAAAGATCAACCATCATTGCATATCCTGACTATTTGATCAATGTGTTGGTCCAAGAGAAAGGTTGGGCTGATTTTCAGGAAAAATTATTAGCTATCAAGCCAAAAATCATACAAAATATTTTACATGCTTACTTAAATCCCAGTGGCACATCTGCAAAAAACAAGACTTTTCCTTTCAAATGTTTTCGAAAGTATCCAACTCATGTCTTAAAATACCCATGAAAATAACCACAATACACTTGGGTAAATCCTCTTTTAAAATAAAGCCCTTTATATCTTTGCATTGATTACAGAACTGAGGAAGCAGCACATTTGGAACCAGGAACTAGGAAGGCTATTTTAACAATTATTTAAATATTTACAAAGATATGTCTTCTTACATATTTTTACAGTTGGCAGTGATTTTCTTTTTTGCTCTGTTTTGTAGTGTAGCAAAGAAAAAAACAAACTAAAAACAGCCGATGCTGATTCTGTCATTTTGTTATTTTTAGGATTATATTTATGACATTCATTTAAATGGTCCTCAATATATCTAAGAAGTCTGAAAAGATCAAGAAATAACTAGTCCTACTATTTATTAATTTAACTGAAACTACAGTGCAGTGGTTGTTCATTAACAGCCCAGTAGTTTCATAGGCTGTAATAAACAGATATTTGCAGCCTGTAAATTTTCCTTTACCTCTACAACTTGCCTAGTGAACAGGAACTCTCATATCTTGATGCCATGCCCCCAGCACGTTTCTCAGTCATATTTCTCACATCATAGGAGTGGTGAAATGACAGTTATAGCAGGTATTGTTGAAAAACAATGCTCTTTTTATAAAGGTTTTAAATACTAACAATCATTAAGTAAAAGTTTCTTATTGACAGTTGTTTTCTTGTATATTCAAGGCACTCATGCAGCTGGTAGCTGTTCTGTATTGTATTACCTAAATAGTATGCAAAGAGAGCCGTACAGTAATGGATGAAAAATAATTCCCTTATTAGTAGAAAACTAGCTAGTTAATTTCAAAAAACAAAAAATTAAAGCCACTTTGAAATTGCTGAACTAAATTATCTCCAGGAATAGGAAAATTCTGGACTTCAGGAAGCCCAGACAGCAATTGCAGGAGGAGATAAAGTTCCATCTGGGGCAAGAACAAATGCTACAGGAAAGCACAGAATTATTCAGGAACTCTTCAAACTCAATAGCACCCTTTCTGTTCCTTTTACCCTTACTTCATACATCTACTTATTTACATATCCTTTGTATTCCTGATTCAAGTAAGAATTAAAGATAAGTGGATCATCTACATGCCAGGAAACGAATTAAAACCACTGTTTTCCAGTATTATGAGGGAAACTCCATATCTATAAGACTTTAAATTGATAGAATTTGTGATAGAAGTGATAAGCATAACAATATTTTGGGCAAACATGTCTGTGGAACAAAAAGTTCTAGAACTTAAAAATGATAAATTAATAAATCTGGAATAATCAAACTTGGGCATTTATTTGTAATAAACTATTCTTAGAACCCTTATACAAATTCTTGAAGACTATCTTTTAAACCACTGTTCAAAGGCCCATTCTATTTTTTTCCATTTTCTTCATCTGCAAAAGCAATGTTTTGTTTGTTCTGCAAGTCTAAACATAAAGGTGTCATGAATAAAGATGTTAAATACATTAAAGACCACAAAACCCTTTATCTGAGTCCATTTTCATTTTCTATTCAAATCCTTGCTGTGGATCAGAAAGAGAAACAAAATCTAGTTACCACTTGTAATTGGGATTCCCAGGAGTCTTATTTCTAAACCTGATTGCCTAAAAGATTTTAGCTTTCAAAACTGTTTCAGAGCTTAAAACTAATTCAAGTCTGACTAGTCATTCCTTCTGTGAACAAACACCATTTTCTGTAGGAGGTGGTAAGGGAAGAACATTACAGTGGCATGTTTTAATGAACATTCTGTCAGTTGTTTGAAGCTTCTCGAATTGTGTACACCAGTACTCATCGCAGTAGATAACGCATTCATGAGCCAAGAGTACACAGCATGGCTGAAGATGTCTTCACCACTTAGGTATCTTTGTCTAAGTATCAAAAGAATTTTTCAGAAGGGAAAACTAGCATATTTGTCTCACAGAAAACTTCCTTTTGGGTTTTAATTCATGGTGTCTGAGACAGGAAACTCAGAGACCTGTCAGGCTTCTAGAATAATTTGTTCACTTTCTCCATGTGTGATGGTCACACTAAATCCCAGGTAGAGTTCCATCCTGCCTCCCAGAAATGGAGGTTAGTTACCTCTCAGGAGGCCTTTCTACAAGAACAAGACAGATATTCCAGGGTTTGTTTTTTTTTAAAAAAAAGCTAGTGCTTATTCATAACTTTGATTTTAACCCAGTAAAAATGTGAGGGAACAAATCCCTTAACCTTACAGTAAAACGATCAGTGAATTTGGAACTTCTTACAAGGGCAACCATTGGCTTTTTTTTTCTGCAACAGTTTTTATGGAGCACTGATAGAAAATTCATTTAAAACAGGAATATGATAGATTTTAAACTGTGCAACAGGCATTGCTCTTGGGACCAAATTCTTTATTACTGACCTTAGCTGACTTTGCTTAAAGAAACTGAGTGTGCATTCTTCAAGTTTTTAATTTGTAGTTATATCATCAGTGACCAAGAGTCACTTTTCCCAAGATGAAAGGCACACTAACAGAGCAACCACCGTATGTTTACAGACTAAACAGACTTTTTTGCAGACCTTTCAAAACATTTTTTTCTTTTTCTTTTTTGGAAGAGCGGGGGAGCAGTGGGAGAAGTGGGAGTGGAGACAGAAAGGGTTGGCATGTAGAAGTCTTCTGATACCTTTAGAGTCTTTGGGTGCGCCTATGCTACTGTTTTAGTCCAGCTCCAGAATGACTTTTTGGAGCAAATTTCCTGATTATTCCTACTCACCACACTTTGGCTTGCAGAAGATGCACTCCAGAAAGGTACTCAATACATCCCACCTATTAATGCAGATTGAGTCCAAGGGAGGCAAGACGGCATACAGTTTCTAGGAAACATTAATTCAGCAATAATCCTCAATATATAAAGTACAGAAGAAAAGAAGCAGGAAACAACTGGAATGCACAACCATAAGAAGAACAAAGCTCATTTCCTATGGGACAATGGTCACAGATCTCTGCTTCATAATCTCTTGAAATCCTGTGATTATTTTTAGAAGAAGCTGAATTCTGGTTTTGTTCTGGTGATTTAAATGATTGTTCCTTCAGTAGTTTAAAAAAATAATTTAAATATTGAGCACAAGCAGGGAGTTATTAGCACAATGGCAAACTTACCAGCATGATTCTATTAAGGATTCCTTCCCAGAAGGATACAGAAATTGTTTTGACTATTATTTCAAGCATTTTCAAAATAGGTATCTTGACAAAGACTTAGTAATGTGTTCCAGATAAAAAAGACTTAGCCCAGTCAGAACAAGTGTTTTGTGGCCCTAGTGTGTCAAAGACAGGACTAAGTTTCAAGACCTTTTGTCTGCTTTGCTGCTAGATACCTCGGACAGCTGGTTATATTACTGCGTGTCTCAATTTCTTAATGTGTATAATAAAAATAATGATTCAAATCTACACTGTAAAGAGGTTTTAAGTATTAGTGAGCTCTTAAATGTCATCTTCTATCTTATAATGCCTTGGAGAATAGTCCATTGGTTTAATCAGTTGAGTTGTGACAATTCAAATGTCATTTACGTTTCAGGTGTTATTACAAATGAAATGTGTAAAAATACACAGCACTTAACACCAAGAATAGATGTCAACAAGAAGCTTAATTTGGTCAGATTATTATGAAATGTGTATAACTGATGGACCAATAGAGTCTAATGGATGGGCAGATTGAGTGATGGAGGATGAGGGCTGCTGCTGGCACAGAAGAAACAGGAAGCTGCTAACAATGGCTCCAGGGGACAGAATGGTAGGAAAGAAGATGAAAAAACTTGTGGAGTGTAGAAGGAGCAAACACTGGAACAATTAGGAAGACAAAGGTATCGCAATAGTATAGTTTTCAAACAAGGGTACACAGACTGGCAACAGAGAAACAAGAAGCTGTTGAATGTAAAGCATTAGAAAAGATTTAATGGTTGATCAGACCACACAGGTTATTAGGAAGCCACTAAGTAGCAGATAAAAGCAATGCCATTATGACTAGTATAGTGAAGATTAGTAGAAAACCAGCACATTTTGAAATGTCACTTCTCTTTCTTTCAGTTTCCTATTTTAAACCCCCCTCATTTTAAAATCTCTCATTCCTCTTTCCAGGTCTATGCTTCAGCTGTTTCCAGGCAGGCTCTTTCATCTCATTGGGAACTGCCTTATGTCATCATCACAGTTTCCAGTTCTCCTCTCTGCATTGGATACACCCTAGGACCATCAGTCCTAGAACCAGAAAATAGTTTGCAGATTTCTGAGATACTGAGGGGGACGCTAACCAGCATCTAATCCATGAGCTGCCTACCACTGAGTTCTAGCAATAAAGAAACCAAACAGATGTTTCATGCTACACATTATATATTCATATTGCATTCGTATTTCATTGCTCCTTGAAAATGACAATGTTTAAAAAAATGGAATAGGAGTGACCTGAAAATGTCTATAATTGCTAAGTGAGTAGAAGGAAGTAGAACCTAGGCAGAGAGGAAACAGGAGCAGACAGGTAAGTTACAGCAGTGCTAAAACTGGATCCTGGGGACACCAGCTGAAAACTATATTTTACCTTACTGCAAGATCTCTCTTTATTAGAAATATAATCCACTTAGCTGTTAAAGCCAGAAACCGTGCTATTTCCCATGCCACATAGCTCACAATAATTTAAATTTAACTGCTGGGTATAATAAATGTACAGTTTGAATATGTATGTAATATTCTCACCACAGTAGCACAGTTTCACCAAAATATCTGGGTAAACAGGAATTGATGCTCTGAGGTAACTACTGTTCTGTTTCTTCACCAGTTGAAAATAACATACTGTATTATTTATGTTACATTCTTAGTTTTAAAAGTTGTAAAAACAAAAACTAATCAACCTGTCAACTTTCACATTTTAAAAATTCAACAGTCTAATCCAACCATGACCCTCTGAAAAAAAAATCATGTAAATTTTAAATATCCTCTTGATAGAAATCAAGGGAGGTAGCAGCACTCATGACTTCAGTGTTTGCTCTTGGTGTGATATCAAGAAACAGAACATGCTGCCACTTTTTTTTTTAAAAAAAAAAGCTCTTCACAGACCTTAGAGAATCAAGTTTGATGCACATAATAAATAATGCAGAATTTTCAAGTGCAGAATGCAACTAACATGAAAGCTACAGAAAATCATCCTCCATAATAAGGTAAATTGTATAATGTTTATTAATTCCTTTGATCCCATTTTAACTACTGAATCTCGTATTTGTAATGGAGGGTTCTTATGAGCCTTAGATCTACTTTGACTTTGCAAGTGACATATTAATCTTAAAACAGATTGAGAAAAGGGAAGGATTTTTATGATCACATAGGAGGAGACATGGCAATCTGCACCATACCTAAATCTCATTCTGTAGTGGAAGAGAGCTCCCTCACTGTCCTGTCTGTTGCAGCCCTGCAAGAAAATACTGGCTGACTGCTTGGTGAACTGAGATCTGGAGAATCACAGCCATTGCTCCACCCCGTATAAGCCTTTCATTCACTTCACACTCCTCTTTGTATTTAGTTCTATAGCATCTTACTTCCTTCAGGCCTTATTTACTAAAGCATTATTTTAAAAACTTTTATTCCTCCAGCTCTTCTATGACCATTTTCCCCTGTTGTCAGGCATATAAGACAGTCCTTCATCTTGGCCTGACCCCTCTCTCCCAGGACACAGCAGTTTCTCATGAATTCTATTATTGCCATACTCCCCACATTCCCCTTGCTTGATTTTACTCCCTTGTCGTTTTCTCAGACTTTCCTCCTTCATTTTAAAGGCTGCAAAACAAGATTTCTGACTTATTCTACAGATTCACAATGATCGAGTTGTATTTTGCATCTCCACAGAAGACACTAACACCTACTATTCAACACATACTTCGATGTTTCCTGACAAGCGTAAACACCTATTTAAGAAGATCCCTGCACTCACAGAGCAGAACTTACATTAAGTAGTATAAAAACCACTGATTGTATAGCTGTCCTTTGATTTTTGTTTCCTCAAGCTGAAATATTGCAGTAATAATTTATAAACTTTATTGCTGATAATTTCTTTTACACCTTGTAAATTTTTGTCACATGTTTTTGGCTGCCATTTTGCTTTGATTTGCTGGTAGGCCAATTACTCAACTAAGAAATCTCCTATTTTGTGTAAGCTTTCAACTAGTTGTCTTTTGCATCCAAAGTTGTATCTCCTTTAAATCTACTATAAATTATTTCAGAAATATGTGTCTGAGAAAATATAAAAAATTTAACATGCTTCCAATTCTTAGAGCACTTTTGTGTTCTTTCAGTCATTGCTGCACCATAGGACTCTAATTAGGAGATTTAAAGCACTAGGTTTTTCTTACACTGACTATATTAGTCTTGTCTAGCTGTAATTTACAGACTTACGGTCAGCTTCTGACCTTGGGCTGTTGTGGGATTTTTAATTTCCTACAGAGCATAAGCCCAGCTCTGATGTCCCTCAGAGCATTCAATTCTTGGCCCAGCACTGACCCTAATCTATATGCTGGCACTTAGAGTCCAAATTTTTTGGCAATGTTTGCATGTCCCTGCGTGGATGGTGATAGTCAACTGTATCTTTCTTCAACACCTTCTGTCCCTCAGGCATTTTTATTGTTCTTACCTCTAATCTCTGCTACTGGATGCATTGTAACATTTTCTACCTAAATTCAACAACAAAAAGCAGATTATTCTTACTGGCAAAGGTTGTTTAGCTGTTATTTTTCTCTTTAGCGCATAACCACAGATATCATATATTCTAACATTCTGCACAAATATGAAAAAAAGAGGAGAGAGCTGCTAGTCTGATGATTGATATTTAAGGCTTATGTCCATTCTATTACCTTATCTTTATTGCAACTAAGAAAGATAGATCACTCTTTTATTATCTGGGTATTGGTATCTTGGGACGTGCTTTTATTTCTTACAGCAAGAGAGCTGTGAACCTGTCCATATTTCCAAATCTATTTTTTGACAAATTTGAGCTAATAAAAAAAATACTGTTACCTGTGTCACCTCCAGAATTTTCTAAACTATTTATATTCAACTGTTGAATTAGTCCTTGTTTGTACAGAGGAGACCCAAAAAATGTAACTGAGCCCCGATTTTTTAAGAGAGAGTACAGAACAGACCACAAGTCCCAGAGAATATTGACAAAGAAAACTTGAAGCTATGTCTACTAAAATAAGATGTGTGGTTCACTTATGTCACAGATAACGGGTTAGAAGTAGGAACTCTTGCTAGAGCACTGGTACTACAGCTAGGTGTAGTCCACATACGGATCCATTTTATTGCTTTAAATATCAATCCACAGATTATACTTCTTACAATGTAGCAATATTTGGAAAAAAATTAACATCCAGTTTTAAGAACCTCTACATCTACCCTTTTTTAGTGCTTATTTTTGCAAAGATTTTTCATCATGTGACTAAATGCTCTAAGTAACACTGATTACAAGGTATAAAACAGGTACAAAGGTACAAGGTATAAACAGGAAGATTTATGAGACTTGCTTCAGTTGACAGCCTGAAGGAGAAAAAGCTCTCTCAGGTAATGGATACACAGAGTGAAAAGTAACATTGGTATTAGCAGTACCATGAAGAACAGTAGACAGATGAGTTTGATCCAAACAATTTAAACAAGTTTTGGCTGTAGCATTCTTTCATTGCTGTCTGTGGTCTGAAAATGAATGTGAAAATGCTGGAAAACTGAAGAAAAAAAAAAAAAACAGTGACATGCAAAGACAACACTGGAGTTAAAACCTTGAGAGATGTTTGAAAGCAATGTGGAGACTGACTATGAAAGCATCATAAAGGTTCTTGCAGAGAAGAATTACAGAAGCCCAAATCTCCTTCTTAAGCGAGGGTTCCCAGTCTTTTGGATTACTCTGCAATGGAGTAATACCAGCATTGTACATAACAAAAAATGGCTTTTATTCCCTAGCAAATAAACATTAGCAATTTAAGATGCTTAAACAACAAGAACCTGCAAACCATCACAAGCACAAACATTAGTTTGACTTGTTTAACAACAGTTTCTGATAAATTCCTTCTCACAATGTGGAGGAAAAAAAAAAAAAGGGCTTAAACTGAAACAAAAATCCTGACATTTTAATAAATTTTCTAACTTTTTAGATATATGTTCAAATATGCATTTCTGCATACTTAAGAGTTTGTTAAATTTGTTAAAAACACTTTCACCTCTGAAAGAAACCTTCACCTTTGCCTCAGCTGTCCCACTCAGTTGTGGGAAAAAAAAAACACAAACCAAAGGAACAGAAAAATAACTTCTTTATCTAAGCTCTTTTTGAACTCAATTGAACAAATCAAACTGAAAACAGGATACTCTAAAATCAGGGAGAAGAAAGAATTAGATTTTACAAGGGCTAGATTTTAGATTTGATAAGATTAGGGTAGATTTTATAAGGGCTAGCATGGCCCTTAGAATTCTAAAACTACTGTCCATTTCCCACTTCTATATTAGTGCAGCAATTTGAAAATATAGAGTTTTATTCTTGTGTTGATTATAATTATCATTATTAAAAATGAAACAGTCTTCTTTATCATTCATGCACTTGAATAGACATGTTTCATGATCATGATTTTCACCCTGGAGGCCAGAAAATACAGCCAATTCCAACAATATCACAAATCGTAGTGTCATCACCATCATGACAATTCAAGTATAGAAGCTTCTACTGTAGAGAAGCACATTTATCTATGTCCATGCTATGTTAAAATCATAACTGCAGATGATGATTGCAGCAGCCTGTCAGTGACTGGGTTCAGCAAAAGCCATCTGGACAGGACATGGCACAATAATTTCCTCCATCTCAAAAATACTTACAGCTGAGCTCTTCCTGTTTTCAACATAAAAATGTAGTTGAATTCTTCACACACTAGATTGTCAACATCCAATTTATTTATTCCATACAGTATCTGAACATATTGCATACCACATAAGCTCCACAGTTTACATGTACCAACAGATGTTTTTCTTTCTGAAGCAGATGGTATATTGAGTGTATTGTGACATAATTCACATTTGTATTACCAGTCATGAATGTTAATGGATTCCATAAACTGAGTTCTGTGTTTTGATAAGATACTTTTAATAGTCATAGCATCTTTGTAAAAATCAGTTAGATAATACAATCAAGGAACCTCTATTTTTTCTCCTAGTTGCAGAGAAAAGTAAGATCTCTCTTACCTAAAACTAAGATTTATCAAAAAGCAAGAACAAGACAAAAAATGGCAACTTAACACTTTGGTATTACTTTTTCTGATCTGTGCATACTTATATGTTTGTGGTTGTTAAATATTCAACTGCAAAGATGGAATTACTTTTGTAAGAATTCCAAATTTCCTAAGCTGAGTAATACGTTCTCAAAAATAAATAAATGCAAGTTGAATAATATGTTGCCAGATAAAGTTAGTAACCATTCTTGGGTAGGATGATGGTCCTACTAAATTTAGAAAAAAAAAATACAAATTGTTTTGGATTTTATTCTCAAGTTACATTATGTTTTCCATTATTTTGGGATCCTGGAATCCAGAAGGCCACTAAGGAGTGTCTGGAATAACCTGTTAAGTAACTTCCTGAAAAGGATAGGTCAAATAATATATGTGGGTCCCAACAGTATTCTGGTTTTACAGTACCCAAGGTATATTTTCACAGAAATGAACTTTCTGACTGATTACAGATTTTCCTTGACTCAAACACACTTCCTATTGTCAGTTTAATTCCACACAGATATTGCAAGTGTAATCCTGTTCTTTTGCTGACATAAATGAGCCCAGCTTTCTTTAAAGACTATAGCTTTATATCAGTTTAAAAATCAGCACAATGTGAGCTAAGACAGGTCTGATTCAGAAACCTAGACAGGGTCTGGTTTGTGCTGGATGAGAGCAAACATCTCCTCATATATGTAAGTCAATCATTGCCCATTGTTTTTACACAGTTTTCTTGGTTTTGCACAGCAATGACTGGCATGTTTAATTAAACACTAAGGAGTTAAGGAAGCCTTACACTAATTGTGAAATATCCCAGATCAAAGAAAGGACAGAGCATTGGAAAGAACACTGGTCTGATGTCGCACTGCAATTCCAAATAGTACTTTCTTTATCAGCTTTGTATGAAGAGCAGAACCTAGAAACATGAGTTTTGCATTTTTCAGTAAGAAATCTATACTAAAGCAAGCATAGGAATCACACATATCGAAAGCTAAGAATTTTGTGCTTAAACTTCTTTAGTCTTAGAGAACACAGTGGCATCCTATCATGGATATGTCAGCATAATCTTTTGAGATAGTTTATCTTAAAACAGGCAGAGAAAATTTGCAGGAAATTCAACTAGTACTCAACATTATATAGTTGTTTGTGTGATCTTTTTCAAGAGATAAAAAGGGAAAATGAGCAATTTTCCTCATCAACACAAGCAAAATGCTTGGAAGAAAAAGAAGTAAAGATATCATGAGAAGGTAACTTAAAAGGGTGATGCAATTTTATTCTTCATCCAGTCTAAATCACATTTAGCAGGGCCTTGCGTGCAAACTATTGAATACATTGTTGATACAGTCTAGTGTCCTCTAAAGTAAATTTACCATTTTCTTGCTCTGTTATTTCAGCCAAAATCTCCCTAGACCTAGTTTTCAACAACTCCTAGCTCTTGCCAATACTGTAATTTAGATTTTTAGTATCAATACACTAGTTAGACTGAGGGGATTCTGATAGAGAATAGAAGGTCTTGCTACAAGAAAGAATTACCCATGACAGCATTCCTGTTCATTTGGTAAAGCTCTGCCTATAGAAAATTTTCTCTATTCTTTTCTTACAAAATTCATGTGTCTTTTTAACCTGATTTACTTCTTAAAAGAAACACTCTCCAATTAAATGCTCCTGTTTCAAAAAGAATAACTGTCAGTGCTATTTGCTTCTTTTACAAGGAATTGGAATTTGATTTGGAAGCTGGATATTTTTGAAGATACCATTCTCCTTTCCCACTGCTGAAAAATAATTACCCATTATAGCGACTTGTCGCAACTAGCCCATTGAGATAGATGTTTATCATATTATGAGGTTTTATGTCACTTGTTTTTCTTGAACTCTGTTAATTTAATATAATTTACTTAATCTCTCTGTTGGGCCTCCATTCTTGTTTTACAAATATTACAACTCTGTCTTAAAATTTGTAGCTCATAATAGTTCATTATTTATTCATTTTCATTATTCTTGCCCATTTGTCTGTGGCTAATTCGTTCTACCTTATATATCAAAGTTTTGTTTTGACGGATTTAGTCTACACTCACATCACTGTGCATGAGAAGTACTTGCTTCTAGAGGGATTTATCACATCTCACTGAAGTTCTTTTGATTTCTTAGGGACCAGAATAATTATAATATTAAGTTCATCACTGACAGCTCTGATTAGTCTTCATAGCTGTCCATCCCTCCTTTACTTTAGAAGAAAGTTTATTATCTGTTCAGCCTTTCTTCTTTTTAAAATCTTATAATTCTTGATTTGCTAGAAATTTTCTATGATCATTAAACTCCAGTTAAAATGTTTCTTGGAAACATGTTTTGAATTTATTCGTGGTTCATAAGTTTTAATGTAAAGTCATTTATCATCCAGTGCAGATTGTCTTAGCAGCCATCTGCCACTAAAATTCATAGTGGAGTGGCCCACTTGCCTACACTTTCTTTCTCACTTGGATACTTCCAATAATCTTTCCTTGTATACACACATGCACCAGAGTAGCTTGCAGCATCATTTTTTAAAATATATAGTTCATTAGGCCACGTTTATTTTCATACAAGAGAAATTTGCTTAAAGATGTTAAATATCCCACTTTCTGGACATATGTAGTCCAAGGGAATCAACGGGTCCTCCAGGAAAGTAGGTAAAGAAAGGGATTGTGAGTCCCTTTAACGTGAAGCAGGAGAGCAGTTGTTTTGTGGTTGACAGTGGAGTTCTTCAGATATAAATTCCTCTTCCTCTAATGAAGTCAGACCTAACTGGGAGCAAGGGGTGAGACAGAATGGGAAAGAAATATCTATTTTGCTTCTGTAATTCCGAAATCTTGTCCAAACAAATACTGATATTTGTGGTATTTGGTTTCCTTTTTAGCGTTGGTATCACGAAGGATTCAGATTATATGAAACATCATATGTCAGAATCCCTGAAACTAGTTTGGGAGGGTTTCCAGAAGAACCGATTTTCACTCACATAACACCAGCACAAAAAATATCTATTAGCCTTTAACACACTTAAAAGCATAGTATAATGCACCAAGAGACAACAAATTATACCTCTGAAACCTTAGTTTATTTTAAAACATTGAAAAACCACTCACATATAATATAGTTTAAACCAGAACATAAGGCTTTCAGGATCACTGGAAGCAGTAGATTCTAGCTATCCTGCTCAATATTGTCTATTTGACCTTTTGCATTTCAGAGGAGTGCAAAAGCAAAATTTCCTAGCCATTGCATTTGAAGTGTGGGTACACTTATGTGTGGGTGTACTTAAGAGTACACTTATGGAAGCCACAAGACAATATTGTCTCTCAACCCATCCTTAGGTTACCAAAAATTAAACATTTTCAGACTTTTATCACCACCAGTAGTTTCCAACTGCAGAAACACTCCTAGTCACACAATTATATAAAACTTTGTCGAGTTCCATTTTTTAAGCTAGATAAATTCCTCAGCCTCTTTACCCATCTGTGAAGAAAATTCCAAATTATGTCTCTTTTAGTAGTTAGAAATACATAACGATTACTATTTTATCTTCTAAGTGCTTGGATAAGGTCTTTATTATTTGAGCCTCCTTGGAGAGGAATGACCCAGTCTTTAGAAACAAGACTTATTTCTATTCTCTATTATTCTTTAATGCATACCTTCCTGAAGGGAAAAATACATTGAAGATGACAGAAAACTTAGGATACTTTGGATATAGTATGTACAGCAGCAGACACATGAAATGTAACTCCTGCTAGAAAGGCTTTCTTTACTTAATAGAATGCTACTGAGTTGGTTTCACATAAATGTTTTTCCCTTATAACTCCAAAAATGACAGTAAAGGCATTGGGAAACATCACCATTTCTAAAAACTCCTTTGAATTAACCCATTGATTTTTAAGAGATTGTAATACAAAAGGCGGTATACTATGTAGCAGTATTTTTTTTTGCTGCACAGCCACAAAGGAACTAGTATTAGATGCCTGTGAAAAAAAAAAAAAAAAAAAAAAAAAGGAGAAAAAAAAGAATAAAAAAAAGGAGCTTGTTTTTCAAAGAAGTTGTGTTTACTTACTAAAACAAAGCAAACTGTGAGCATTCATACTTAGCCACCACATGGTTTCTTTCCCTATAGTATGTCACCAGCTGCAGATAGGACTGATCCTGATCAACCAAGTGATGGAACATTTACCTGAGGCACTTTGGATTCTGGGATATGTAGTTCAGTACACCCACAATGCAACTTGCATAGATTGTC
The DNA here is from genome assembly GCA_033124195.1 of Coracias cyanogaster. Taxonomy (NCBI): domain Eukaryota; kingdom Metazoa; phylum Chordata; class Aves; order Coraciiformes; family Coraciidae; genus Coracias; species Coracias cyanogaster. The sequence continues at coordinate 38,193 of JAVSBS010029495.1, forward strand.
TGCATTAATGGAGGAAAACTTTTCCTAGTTATGAATTAACATCTTTGATGTGATACCAGAACAGAGAACATTTGCCTTTAGCAGAGCATCTCAGGCCAGGGTGTCACAATATACATTTTCACTGTATTCCACACACCTTCAAACAAGGAAATGACCATGCAAACTGAAAGAAGCATAGACCAGGGAGAAGGTGAGGGACAAATAGATGTTCATTAATTGTTTATGAGGTTTGTGTCTTTAATGTTTGATGCTTAGGCTGGTGTTTATTTTGGCCACCACAGAATCACGTCCTAGGTACAAATCACTGCAACATCAAATACAGGACAAGGAGCTGAAAGGGCAGAGTGAAGTAGAAATATGGAATAAATGATCCATAGATTAGATCTGTGACTCTAAGCATCAAGGGCAGGCACTCCTAGAGGAAACCACTTTGTAGACACCTGAGCAAGATGTGAAGTTGTCCACACACAATAGAATTATGGCAGAGATAGGATACCTGAAGACACTTAATTTCCCCAAAGATTCACATTTCCACCTTAAAAAAATAGACCAAATCCAGAGTTAGAATTGGAGAGGCCTAATCTATACCACAGATCATACAAAAGAAGCTGTAAATAGGCACAAGAAAATTCATCCTAAGTAGATTAGATCCTAAAGGGGGAATACTAACCATGACTGTGAATTTATCTCTTCTCTTTTCCTAAGGAGAATTATCAGCTAAAACAAATTACCTCTGATGCATCCTGATTAAAATAAAAGGCACTTAGTAGATCTACACAGCTAGGACAAAGAATCCTTGGTCCTGTTTGTAAAATGAAACATTAAAAAAAAATAAGGAGGCTTGATGTGTATACAGACAGAGAGCAGCTAATTAGCTGAATTTAGAATTGGAAAGCTATGAAGTTCTGCTCACTTATAGCTATACACATGACATTTTTATTAATATGGCCCCTCTTGGGCCCTTAGAGGCAAAGCCAGCAGCATTGTCTCCTTGCTAGACTGACAGCCATGCCAGCAGAAACAACCTCTATGGAAGGTTTTCAGAGCTCCTTGTCTTCATTTGTTTATGTGACTTCAATTAACTTTTAGACCCAGGACCTGATTATTTTAACTGCAGTTGCTGAAGGAGACTGTATCACAGAAAGAAACAGCTGTTCAAAAAGTGAAAGAATACATTTCATGCTAAGGAATAAGATGCTCTCAGCTGAGAATTCCAAACAATTCTGTCCATAAACTATAGAAAACACATTTTATTTGGCAGTTATAAGATATGCAAATCTTTGGGTTTGTTTTTTTAAAGTTCTGGAGTTATTTATTAAAGCAGCAGCAGCTTTCATGTTTCCAGTAATTTCCAGAAAGTCTCCGTGACTTTACATTTATAACGCCAGCTGTACAAATACTTAGGCTGCCTGGATTCACAGTTTTATAGAGTTGTGTAGACACAATAAGCTTTAGTATATTATAACACCTGGATTCACTAACAAGCTTAAGTACATTATCACACACCAATCTAAATATATCTCATATATTTGCCTTAAGAGAATTGTAGAAAAATTATATGATTGTGCATTTCAATTTGTTTGTTTGGGTTTTAACACCTACGTTATGTTGCCTACACAATGTAATGTTATACCATGTTTGTCACAGGAAAACATTGTCTGGAGTATTCAACAATCAGAAATTATATGAACAATGAAAGAAATACAATGGTTTTCCTTTTAACTTCCACTTTTTTTTTTTTCCCCCCAGAGATATAATCACTGATCAATTTTTAGAGTTAGTATGTAGATGTTTAATAAAAACAGTGATCATTCTGTTACTTCCTGCCAAATTGCCTTGGCCTAGAAGCAGGAGAGGAGGGACAGACACTTTAAAAATCAGCCTCCAGGCTGAATTCATTTGATATGATTTGTTTCTGATGAATGAGTTACCAATAACTTATTTCCTCTAGGTGCTTTAAAAATAAAGTCTATTAATCATTCTAGCAATTTAGGAGATATTAAGTGCACTGATCTGAAATTCGCTCTTCCCTTTCTCCTATTATAGACAGCAGCCCATTCTTTTTACAAGTGTATGCCCTTGTCCAGGCCCTCAGGCCTCACCTGTCCTTCATGAGTTCAGAAAGATCGTTACATTTGACTCCAACAGTTCCACCACACTAGTGATTTTTCGGTATCCTCATGGATCCAGATATGCTCAACCAATAATGGTTTTATTTCCTTTAACCTGTTCCATCCCAGTTCCTCTATATTTTCTAATTATAGTCTCAGATGACTAGCACCATCAAGAATCACTTATATCGCTACTGGGCTGAGACTTCATAATTGTAGGACTAGATGTCACAAAGGCACCAACAAAACAAACAGCAGCAGCTATCAAAATGGGGATTTATTGCAAACAAAGTTGCCCAGTGCTCCTTCTGACAAAATACAAGTTCGGTTGTCTGTTGGGAATATAACTACTATACACAACTAATTCCTAAACCTTAAGGAAAGATGAATCAAAATGAGCATACACTCACTTATAAAAGGGAAGGCTCCCACACAAGAGTGCCCAAAGTATCACTCACCAAAAGAAGGGTAAGGCTCGCTCAATACATGAAAGTATCCTTGGACAGCATCTCCAAGGGAATTCCTCTGTGGTGCTTCATTTATACCCCAGTCAAAGGTGCACTGTGGTCATTCTAATTGGTTGAGGGGGCAAGCCCAGACAAAACAGGCTAAGGGTCTAGACCCTGAGGCACCCATTAATCACCATGAAGTGTGGCTTAACAGCTGAGAAGTATCAAATCATTCTGGCATGCCCTGGTTTTGCCCTGTTTTGTCAGTCAGGGGGGCTGTACCCACCACACAAGATTTAATCTATGCCGGAAGCATCATGTTGTAATTCAGAGTTTATTTACTAAAAACTGAGTTTATGCTTTAATGTCTCTGCCACTGGATGCATGATGAGTTTGGCTAGTGCTATCAGGATAATCCTGCACAGAGTATCTATGATAGTGACTGGGGTACCAGCTTCTTCAGCAGGAGGCGTTCATAACAGAAGCTACCTTCTTCATAGTCAAACCATCCTGGTCATCTAATCTGACCTGTTTAATCCAACCCCTCATTTAACAATTCTATAATTTCTTATAATACATGATCCAGTGAGTAATTTCTTAAATGTATTCTAACAAAAGTTCAGAAACATTAAGGGAAATAAAAGAACAAAGTGATACGCTGTTTTCTTCACATCTTGAAGGAGTTGACAGAACTTGCGTTTGGTATCTTCTCCCCCATAGTTGGTATAAGTGATGCATAGGCAGGCAAGATGGGAGTTATTATTTTATGTGAAAATCAGAATGTTTAATCTTTCCTCTGTGGCTTGAAGTATGCAGAAACAGCACAATTGGAATGCATAATTTCTGATAAATTTTGGCCAAGTAGAAAGAATATTTAGATAAAGTACCATAGCTTTTGTTCTCTTCCACTAGGAGTGAAAAATGTCATTGCTACCTAAGTGTCAGCATCTTGATGCAAAACATAGAGAAGGTGGTTCATACATCAGCACAATAAAGCAGGAAGCAATTGCAGTGCTTTCTAGTTAGAGCAACTTAGAAAGTAATGATACATTTTCAGCTGTTAGCAAAGCTGCTCTTAAAAAGGACAGTTTTATTGGCACAGGCAGGAATAAAGTTCCACGCTGTTATCACATTTTTCTACATCCCAGACTGAGGTTTTAGAATAGTTTATGATGCAGTCTTCTAAAAGTCCATTCCTCAGTTGAAAGGAAACAGTAAACAAATACAGCATACTTTTCTTAGTATCAAAACCATCCTGCAATTGCAACTGTAAAAAAAAAAAAAGTCTTGCCTACATTTCTACTGGCATCAGATTAGGTTTAAATTACAGAATTTAAATTGCTTGTACCTTAAAATTAGGAATGGATTCATAGCATAGCATGCATTTATTGCAGTAAGTCTGACAGAGGCATTCCTGTTTAGCTTTTGTTTCAGGTTCTTTGCTAAAGCTTAGGAAATCTACCCACTACCTGTGAGCCAGATGGGTGTGTGTATTAAATGAGATCCTTGTAGCAAAACCTGATCCTTTGTTCAGAAATAACCTTCATTTTCCTACAATCACTTTTAAGCCTGATCCTGTAACATTTTAGCCTGGTGAATAAATGCACTAAACTGAATTAGAGTATTTTTTCATGAATACAGTAGAGGAAGTAGAAAGTGGGATGCATAAACTGTATAGTAAAAGATCCAGGCAACAAATAAATAGAATTTGATGTGAACTGATATTTTCAGGTTTTATAGTACTGAGTCTAACCATGATCATGAATTAATACATTTCACAAAATACAGCTATTACCTATTTTAACAACCAGAAATAGGTGGTTGCTTATAAAACTGTACATTGGAAGTTTTGCTAATATTTGTACCATGCTGTCTACTGTACTAGGTAAATCATCTTTTGGGGAAGCAGGTTCTCAGAAGTTCCTGTTTAATTTTCTCTTACCAGCAATAGCTTTGGCATGTGCACTGTAAGTCATTCATCCTGTAGTTAAGTGCTATGTTTCTAAACCTTGGCATATTTTTTATACATGTAGAAACTTTATGTCTATGTTACCATGGAATATTGCCATTGTTTGAGTATGGAAAGCCATCACTGCATAGTAATAATTGTTGCGCAAAGCCCTTTCACTCCCATTCTACCCCTGTCATGCCAAGACGTGAAAGCCTTAACAGAGACAAAAAAAGTTCAGGCTTCAAAGAAAGAAAATTATTTGGCCAGTCTTGGTGCTCTTAATCACCTTTATTCTGGAAATGACAAATGAATGGTCAGTAAGTAACCTCATATCCTAATGCATAAATGCGCTTGGTCATTAAAGGATAAATGTATTACAAATTCTTCATTATCAATACAGTCACAAGAGCTACTTGGAAATTTTCTGAAACTAAAATATCTCATAGGATTACATCTCACATCCAAGACTAATTTCTGACCAAAAAGAGGGAATACCATTCTAGAGTAGTCAATAGATCAAACAGCTCAGGTAACCTTCCATTATAGTGCATATCTATCTACTAATAAATACATTTCCAGCTAGCTAAATTGAGCACAGACAATTAAAAGCTTTCACCTTGGAGCAGCCACCAGCCTGAGAGTGGAAGCAGTTGTTTTCATGCAGGTTATAATGCAAATGCCTGACTGAAGACCATCTCTTTACACAACCTGAATCTTCTTTAGTCCAAACTGGTACTCCAAATTTATGGTATCTTTTCTGCACTATTGAAGATTGCTACTAAGTTATTCCACTTGTCCTTTCCAAAATCCCTTGCTGTGAAATGTGTTTAACTCTCACTGAATTGTTAATTTGTTCATGGTTTTCGTAGAGTGCTATCCTACCTGGAAAAATATTACAGCTGAGGCCTCAACTTGCTGAGACTGCTAGACTAATTACTGCCTAGGTCATTAAGCCTTATATATGGTAGCAAGTTTATGTATGGATTCAGCAAAATTCACTTAAGGATAAGCATGCATTTCAGTAATTTCAGACTCAGCTGAAATATTTTGTATTATTTGGGTATCATTACTGTCATAGCTGACAACATTTTAACAAGCAAGTATTGTTCACAGAAATGTTAAATTCCTATGACAAGCAAAAATCTCACCAGCTTCAAGTTTTCCCTCAAAAACAAGGTCTGTTATGTTACTCCTATGTAGAAACTTCAAAGACTAAACCAGAAAAGATTGGAAAGGATTCTGAAGAACTTAAATTCTTCTTTTCTAGGAATATCAGCATGTACAATATCTTCTAACTAATATATATTTAATTTTTTTTAGTTGTCACAGAGATACACTTTTTATACATATATATCTATAAGAAAATAGTTTGCAAGATAGGCATAAAGACAATTGCTGCCAAATGATCAATGTATACTGGTAAATCATTTTAAGCATTCCTTTCCCATGGTTCAACATAATCCAAGCCAAGATGTGCAAAGATTTCTTCCTCACTTCCAGCTTTGAGAAAGATTCTCTGTGAAAAAAAAAATTTAGAAAGGAAGTCAATAAGGATGTTAAAAGGAAATTTCAATTGATGTTTTTTGCTTTTTAAAAGGAGTCAATTTTTGACAATTCTACCCATTGTATTCTCTACAGAACACACTGTCTTTATCAGTGTGCTGACCTTGAGATGTGAAAGCAAGTTTAAAAATAGTTCTAATGCTGCTTGACACTTTCAGTTCTAATGACATTTAGAACTCTGTTTTGATTTACTTTTTAAATACTCTGTGCACAATTATTAGGACTAGAACGGATTAGAAGAGAGTCAACACTGGTAGGAAAGAGTTAGGGTTGCAGTTGGCCATGCAGTATGGCACCAGGGAACGTGAAGGCTACATAAAGCTGTCTAAGGTGCTGCATCAGTGGAAGAGAAGTAGAAAGAACAACAAGCCAGAAATAACAAGCAAAACCACCAAGCCCAGGGCAGCCTCTTGTTGCACCTGAAATATGCTTGTGCATCATCAGTAAAATCCACCTCATTAGTTTGTACCCACTGGCTTATTGTTAATTCTCCATCAGTTCCCTTCTTTCCATTTCTCAGTCCTGTCAGAAGCCACAGTTTTGCCACGGCATAATGAAGAATTGAACCCCTAAAGTGAAATGTAACTTTGTCAGATGAATTTAAACTTTATCAGGGATTCAGCTAAATCAGAAACTTGTTTCCATTTCATTGCAGGGATATTTGGAATTTGAAGTGCTACGTCCATTCTACTCTCATCTTTTTTTGACATGGTTCAGCTCCAACAGCCAGAGCAGTCAAGCTGGCAGCTTCCCTAACAGCTATTTTTCAATGCCACAAAATAGAATGAAAGCCAGTTTAACTGTGCTGGAAAGGTTATGAAGTCTAAATCTGATGGTAGTGGTTAGATGCTCTTGGGTGAATAGATCCAGAGGCCATTAGTATTCCTCTGAGCTTGGGAGGACAGAAAGGACAGAATATGAGGTTCCAGTTCTGCTCTTCCAGAATTCCCAACCAGCAAAACAGGTATTTAAGAGCAGTTTGGGATTATATCCTTTTGAAACCATCCAAAGTTATTAAATCATTTATCTTTCTTAGCAAATTATTGCTATACAGTGAAGTAATATGGAACATTTTTCACTGCTTTATTTAGAGACAGTTCATCTTTAATTAGACAAAAACAATCTTAATAGGCAAATAGTTAGTTAATGGTCATTATGGCAACATGAAGTAATATGTTATGTGCTATTAAGAAAAATATATTACAAAATCAGAAAGTAACTTTTAAAGTTGCATCTGTTTCTGTAATGTCCTGTATCAATATGTACAGTGAGGACTTCACAAATAGTGCCTTGCCACGCTCAGAAGCTACTTGTTCATCATAATAATTCATTGCCATTTATATTCCCCAAATTTGCATTTGCAGAAGTGTCATGCATCAATTGCATTTTAACCAAACCCATTGAAATAAAGTCTTTCACATCTATGTCAGTAGACATTGTATTAAGCTCCACCATAAAGGCATTAATTTCAGACAGTGGTACATTCCATATGGACCAGAGGTTTGCTACTAGAGTGCACGGTAAACATACTTAACAATGTATATGAAGTTGTTTTCACTTTCCTATAATGAATTCCACTTATATAAGATATTTCATATTTAAACACACCATTATCAGAAAACTGAGGGAACAATCTGGCCCATTGCTTCAAGAACTTTTTTTTTTCTTTAGATCAAATCAAAATACAAACATGGTAAGCATTTTTGCTTTGACAGCTGTAGTGTAAAAAGGTCTCCAGTTTTATAAGGTATTTCATCCTCCACCATGAAGTTCTCAGCATATGAATATCTAGATTCTGAGACAGTGCCCCAGACAACTACAGAGCAGTGCTGGAGCATGAAAAGCTGAAAACAATCGCATACACGTAATGAACTGACAGTTCAAAGCTGTCTGCAATTGCAAAGATTGTTTATAAAGCAGAGAAAAATAATGTTCATTTTTCCTAGGAAGTTCAAATGTTGGATTCTGGAATAAAAGGAACCTAGAAAAAACAGCAACCACAGGAAAACTGATCCTTTTTCATACATTTTGTCCACAGGAGTAGAAAAAAAGATACTGAACAGAATAAAAGAAAAGCACATTGATAACTGCCCATTGGGTAACAATACCAGGGATATTTTGTTCCTAGAGTATGTCCTGGGAGGACTAGATTTTATGGATTTTCTTTGTTTTTTATTTTTTTATTTTACTATTACTAAGAAAAAGAGAGGGAAATCCATACATTACTGCAAAAAAAGTGAAAGAAGAAAAAATATCTTATGCTTGTAGACAGATATTATAGATACCTCTTAATAGAAGCTCTTCACATCTTTGGGACCCCAAATTGCATCCCATTTCTTTTGGTCTGTCACTTTATGTTTTTCTGCAAACAAAACTAATTTCATTTGCTTGACGGGGAAAATTTATGATACAAAGTATCTAATGCCGAATACCTTCTTAGTAGCTACAAGCCATGTTTCTAAATGAATCGCTAGCTGGTATCTGCCAACTGCTTTAGTGATGTGTTATTAATGTTAATCATAACCTATGATTTTTCTTCTTCGTCAATCTATATAGAGCTTATACAGTGATACAAATTGAATTATTGCATTCACTACTGTTCTTTCCTCCTTTTTTATTTTTGCTCAAGAGAAGTAATAAACTGCTTGCCTAGTTGTGATTTTTTTTCAGCTTCTTACTAATATTCAGCAGATCCAAGACATGCCCAATCAATGAAACATCTATCAAACTTACAAAAAATAATACTCTGGAGCAGCTGGTATCACTCTGCCCACTTACTCAATTCTGTTATTTCACTGGATGTAAATATTATATTTATGGTTGCAAACATGACGATTAACTACACTTAATGTAGAACAGCTGCCATCCAAATGTTTTGTTATGTGAACTGCTACCTGTTATTTTTCATTTTGTCATTAATGATCAATAACACTTTTAATGAAAGAGAAGTAGAGGCTGAAGGCACAGAACTAGCACTGTTTGATGATATCCTAAAGTAGCACTGCCAAAGTTCAAACAGATGTTGCACTGTTGTCACTTGTTTTCAACTTGCTTTTTAATACAATGAAACCAGCAAAACAAAACCATTACTTACTAAAGCAGAATTCTAGTTTCAGTCATATAAATCAGCACCAGCCAACAGTACATGTTTCTTCTGGGGGGCAAGTACTGATTTTACTGATTTTGTAAATAAGTCATCTAAATAATAAAAAAAAGTTGAATGCACTGGAAAGTATCTCAGTCCTCCTCTTCCAGTTTTTGAGTACCATCGTGTCTCCTTAACCTACTTCTTGCGTAGTTTAATCTAAGTATGTTAAGTATGCATCAAGATAGGAAACCTTAAAATATGGTTAGAAATTTGTCTGGTAAAGACATAGAAGTAAAGATCTCAAGAAATCAAAGACTACTAGAAAATACCGTGCACAAATTCTTGATTTTCCAAACAAAAAGGATCTTGCCATTATATTGAAATTTCGGCCACCTGATAGGCACTTTTCACGTATTAAGCAACCTGTGCTTTCAGTGAGCTTAGATAAATTCTTTAGGCTGTTGAAATAAAACTATACTGCTTAGACACTTGCCTCTACTGTGGCCATTCATCTTCCTTTCCACTGTTTGGTCAGGAAGGAAAAATATTGCAGTGATAACAACCTCCCAACACTGTATCAGAGGTTGCTGACTCAGGAGACATAGGAGCTGCTGCACTGCCTGCAACTGCTCTGCCAGCTTTGTTTATACAGAGTTCCTGAAACTAAGTCTACTCATGCTTTCCATTAATATTAATTCAGCCTTCTTGAAAAGCACACATTTAATCTGATTCCAGGTAGACTGACATCCTACTGTTTATTACTACATAGCTTGGTAATAACAGTGTGTAGCACACTACCAAATTGAGTAATCTATTATAACTGAATAATAGTATAAATACCTCAGCCTATCAACATGGCATTCCATTAATATTTTCCCCATCTCCAGATGAACTTAGGAAGTTAGTTTGAATAAAGGTACCTCAAAATAAAAGTCAGTAGGACCGCATAGACAGTATCATTGATGAAATGGGCTTTAATGGCTCTGAACCACCTGAATCTGCTGGAGAGCAAAGTACTCCAGGTTTGTACGTACAACATATATATAAGTGCAACTCATTGAATCTGAAGATGAGACTCATGGTGGAAACTTGATTAATTTCCTTAAATCCTTATCATGCTTGGTATTAGCTGAGAAACTGGAATTAACAATGAAGTTTCCTAGATGATTACTGTCCCAACACATCATATCAAAATTGTGCTCTTTCAAAGACCAAAGAATCTCCTTTCATATCCCGTTTTTCCTGCTGTTTTCATAGTACTGACTTTTTTGACATTCAAAACAATGTGGTTATCCTCCAGTGGATTTCATTATCCTTTGGAAAACTATAACACTGAGTAGGAGGCACCCTCCCTCCTTTTGCAAAAGACCCTGAAGGGCCATAATCTTTAAGGTCTGTCTGGACTGCTTCTGGCATACTGTTTCATCAATTAAATTGGGCAGGGGGAGGTGTGTGGGTATGGGTGTGTAATGGATGACACAGAATATTGCCAACATTATCTTGCTAACAAATTACAAAACTGCTTGAAACAACTTTGTTTCTAGAAAAGTATCTGGGAACTTTTATTATTATTTATTCTTTCCTTTTCTTAGTATCCTGATGATGTTGCATGTTTTAAAATGGCAGACTCTTACACAGGGTAGTTAAGGATTTTCTCATTTAATTTAGTGATTTTCTCACAAATTTTTTTATGGTGTTTCAAATGTGACATCTACTCACATCAGTTTAATTACCTTAATATTTGCTTTACTTTTTTAAATTTATTACAATAGAGATATAATGGAAATGCAATCATATCTAACTTTGTAGTATTTCCAGTACACAGAATGATAAATACCAAGCAGTCTAAACTTTACACGTCTGGAATTATTACAGTGGCAGTAAGCATGACAATGATAAATGAGCAACAGATAATAAGAGGACAGACTGTCAATTGAAAACTTGGAACTTAACTGTTCATTGTGCTTGGACAGAGTCCATTCTAAAAATAAGTTTTGCGGGTAAAGTCAGTTGTAGATGAATTATGGTAAAAACAGGACTTGCTTAATCACCCACAGTAAAAGATAGCATAATGCACCTTAAATTTATCTTACATACGTATTTGTCACTTTAGTGACATCCTCACATCACCACTTATGCCAAATCAATTAAAGATTTTAAATTAAAGATACTTGGGACTAATGCAGAGATGATACTACTTATATTGTTTAGAATGGCTTCCAAGGTGTGAAAGTGCTTCTCTAGATATGAAAGGCTACTGCATGTAGTGAAGCAGTACATTGTAACCAAAGACCTGCAATTTACGGAATATACTACAAAGGCTTATTAGGTTAAAGCTTCAAAGCTATTTAACTGCTCGCACTCCCTTTTTCTCAAATACCATTTATACCCTGTAAAAAATACAAATAGCTATTAATGAAAAAAATACAATGAGCTTACAGAAAGAATTGTGAAAGCAGAAATGTAAGTAATCCATACCTGATGTACGCAAATAATTTCCAAACGACTAGCAGGGGGAATGTTCACATTCATTCACCTGACCTGAGCATTACCCTGCCTGTTCTCTGCCATTGAGCCATTTTTGCTAGAGTAACTGTTGATGCACCACCACTGCACACAGCTCATGCTAGTACTGCAGAAACTTTTAGGAAGATGCTACTTTCAGCCTTTCATAACGTATGCCTTAAAGTGTAGGTATATGTTTCACTATTTGATGATTTATGATTTTCATATTACATTGACCTGTACTCCCACATACCACGCTAAAGGTATTCAGCTAACAAGGAAGTCTGATTGTTGCATCTAAAATGTATGCACAATCATGTGTCCACAAAACAATACACTGAAGTCTCTTTGTTGTAACTTTTACTGCAATTCTTAGATTGACTGCAGCTAACTTCTGTACTCTGTATTCATATTTTACTGAGTTCAGAGCAAGATTCTGACAATAAATAGGTATAGCATTAAATTATTTATCATCCATGAAAATGTTAGAAATAATAATTAGAAATAAAACAAGTTGGACTAGGTGCAAACAACTGTCACTTTTATAGGAGAATTTCTATAAATGCTAAAACAAACATTGGTGAAATCTTTCTAAAACGGTAGCAGTAATACATAAAATTGCTTCTTGATGTATCATTATTAAACATAATATGTGACAATAGCTGCAAGCAGCTGCTTCTAACCCACAAAAGACTGAGGAGAAAATAAGTAGGCATCTGAAATCTCAAACTTGTCACATTTGTTGTATGATCAGAACTGCAAGGAAAATAGTTTGGGGGGTTGCACTACAAATTTTTTTAAAACATAAATGAGATCTGCCTGAAAGGCCAGAAAGCAAACAATACATTGTAATCTTAGCTGTTAAAATGTTGGCAGAAAAAAAATACTTCATTAGAAAATCATGCATCTTCTGGCTCAATTTCATATGTAAGAAATATCAATATATCAATAATTCAATTCTGCTGCATGAATTTTGTCAACTGGAAGTTAAAAGTCCTTAGGCACACACCTAATGCTTTGTATCAATAGAATTCCAGTTGTTTCCTGTTTTTGAGAGTTAAATGTTCCCATGGCTGACAGTGCGCAAGGACAAAAGTAAGCTCTCAGTACAAAATTAAAGACAATCCAATGCTACAGGCTTTTTCATTTGGCTCCAGTGAGCTGCATGAATGTCTGGTGAACCTTAGCAAACAAGCATTACGAAATCCTGCAAGTTCACTGCTGCTTTTCACCTGGGAAGCCTGCTCTGTCTTACTAGCCTGAATATCTCCATTAGCTCACAACCAAAAGAAAACTTAAAAACACTGAGGTCACATAAAAGTCAACCTTCTGGCAAGGAAAGCATATTTTTCCAACAAAGAATCAACTTCCAAGGCCAACCACCGAGTGCGTTGAATGCAGATGTCTAGGAATTCTTGGATGTGACAAGTAAAAGGACCACTGTCAAAGAAACTGAGTTAGAAAAGCCCAAGAGAAGATAAGACAGAGAGAACGTATGTTCTGTTTCGGCTATGCACTTACATCTTCTCTCAGAAAGGTCACCTGGAAGAGAGATAATCAGAGTGTACAGACTGACAGATGAAAAATTACCCAAATTCACTCCATGGCACAACCAGTTGCATGTTCTACTGTTTGACAGTTAAGTTATTACAAGGCCAAAAGTAAAACTTTGAGCTGATTATATTCTTGAGCCCCATCAACTTCAATTAGGTTTATCCTGAAATCATAAATATGGAGATGCTAGTAACGTTTTCTAAGAATAAGTTAAAAAAAAGAAGGAGAGAAGGACAAAAGGAAGGATGCCAGTAACTGATTAGCAAAATTTAAAAAAAATCCAGGATGGATGGGAGTAATTACTGAATGATTGACTTGACATGACCTAATGGTGCCTCCTGTGCTAATACTTCTTACAACACTGAACATGCTGATGAGCTTCTGCAGTTCAGCACTTTGATACAGAGAATGAGTGCAACATTACAGTCAGGAAGGTAATACTGAAGAACATAGTGAAAAGAAATTTTCAGTGGAATTTTAGTTCACATATTTCAAAACTGTTTGGTTTTTTTTTTTTCAGGTAGATGTAAACTCAGACTAAAATCTGTAGTAAAATGAGTCAGAACATATCTCTCCAACCAAAATTTAGAGAACCACACAAATTTACTCCAACCACCAGCCAGCCAAAAACCAAGAACAAAAGGGTGGAATGAGAATTCAGGGGAACATCAATAGTCTTGATAAACTTCTTTGGGTCTTAATAAAGCCCTGCAGCAGACAGAATAAAAAACATTAACCTGTTTTTGGTTCATCGAAATGGATTTATGAGAGAGTGGGTTTCTGAGAGGTAACTGCAGGTAGTGCCCGCACAGTGTCTGATCTAGCAGTGATAACGCTTGATATTTGGAGTTACTACCAGGGATTGGTGTGCAGATCAAGGTCACTGCTAACTCTTGTGTAGCACATCAGGGGGTGCAGAAAGTGAAAGGCTGCACCTGTGGAGAGGAGTGGCCAGGACAGGTGACCCTAAACTGACCAACGAGGTATTCCATCCCAAACACGTCATATTCAGTATAAAGGCGAGGGGTCACAAGGATCTCAAGCCCTTTTTAGGCTTTTAGACTTTTTGCCTTTTTGGCCTGTTTCCCTTTTTGTCCTTTTTTCCCTTTTTCCTTCTTGTTGGCCCTTCTACTGGCCTTCCCTTCTCAGACCATCTTGTGCCTTTAATCCTCATTGCCATCACAGGGAGGTTGAGTTCAATATTGGTTCTGTATATATTTCTATATATATTCAATTTTATTATTGCTATCTTCATTAAAGCTGTTTTAGTTTTATTTTATAATCCAGAAGCCTTGCTCTCTCATTCCCTTCCTCTCCCATTTGGGAGGGGGCCATAAGTGTCTCTCCCTTATCCTCTTTCTTTTCCTCTATTTGGGGGCAGGAAAGAGGGGTTAACAGAGAGCATCTGTTGTAGGTCTAGTGGATGGAACCTAAACCTCAACACAAGTATTCCTTTATAACCAAATATCTGCAACTAAAACTCTGATAAATACTCTTCTATGATGCCACCTTTTGTTCTTTACATGGAATGAAAATGTATTTCAAACAAAATTACACTCTGTTTAAAACTACCACAAATCAAAAATAAAAATTAAAACCTAACACATCTTAAATTAATATTACTCTTTTAGAAAGCAACTGTAAAGGCAGTACGGAGTACAAAGACATCCATTTGGTTTACAAGAGAGGCTGATCAATACCCTTGGCTGATTATTACCATTTGCAATAGATACAATAACTTTTCAGGAACAAAACACACTTCCCAGCTGCCAACATGTCTGTTTAAGCAAGCAAGAGGCTCAACTACACTTCATCTAGAGATCCAATACTTTCCTTAGGAGTTTTCTAAATCTATTTTTTTAATTTATGATCATGAACACCAAAACTGAAACTTCCCACAAGAACACATAAGTGGTCTTTTTCTTCCCAGGAAAATTTCTATGTAAGGGGTAAAATGTAGAGTCAAGACAGTAGCTTGGTAGTCTGGATCGCCTGGGATATGTAAAACAGACTGAGTTCTTCGCACATCAACAAAACACAAGACTTGAGCCTTTGTCTCCACCATTTATGACCCATGAACACTATACTCTCAGCTGTATAGAAATGCTGCAGTGTCATGTTTTTAGTCTGATTTTCCATAAGTTTTCAAAAGTTCTCAGATTTAGCCTCTGAAAAGATAAGATTTGTTTCAACCATAGTCACTTTCAATATATGGCAAAACCACTTTCTACCATTGTTACTCTCAGAACACCACAGCAGTCAGTATGCTAGCCACATGTTCACAGCACTATTTTAAGGAGTGTGTCTTCAAGTTCTTCATTATTATTTACAGTCAGAAATTGAGAATCCCCTATTTTAATACCCTTGATCAACAAATGCTGTAACAAAAGAATACCATTCCATTTACCTTTCCTGCTAGAACCACAACCACTGCAATGCATAATAGCGAGATAACTACTTGGGTTTTTTACTGATAAATAACATTGTCCATTGGCTCTTTACTATGAACACTGAAATAATACTTCTTGGTTCATTTTTTTAAAAACTAAAGCGTATTCTTACTTTCTGTAGCAGGCCAGAAATCTGCCATGAATCTTAAAAATAGCTGCATTCACAAATTCCACCTAGGTGAAAACAAGTTTCTTCTCTGAAGGGTTAATGTAAAATTGACATTATAAAGCCACATGTTTTGTATCTCTCAGTGCCACTGGATTAAGTGTGTTCAGCTCAAAACCATCTGGTTTTACTTCACTTAGCACTGAAGGCTTATCTAAAATCTTCAGATTAAACCACACGCTTTTCTACAAACAGTAGCAAAAACAATCTCATAAGTAAATTACATCCTTCACATAATTCTGCTGAGATGGACGCTTTATAGGTGACAGGAATAACAAAACTGTATTATTATCACTAAGGACATTATTTGCTTGTTCTGCAGAACATAAATTACTCATGATGATGGCATCTAGAAAGGAAGAAAGTTCATATTCAAAACTGAAAGCAAGCTTGCAAAGTTCGTAACTTTTACTTCATAAATTAGACATAAAACTTTGAACTTGCAATGCTGTTTCACCTATCCATGTTTAAATCAAGCTGTTGTAAAGATCAGAAATCCAAAAGTTACATTTGGTTTGCCTCCTCCAAGCGAAAAATACACATTCTTCAAAGTGCTTGCATGTTTTCATTTTTACCTGGATACCATAACACTAACGAGTGAGCCTACACTTGTTAGAATATTGTAAAATTACTCCTTTTTTTAAAAAAATCACATTCTATCTGAAAACCATTGTAAGTGATGCAGCAGTAATACTTCAGAGAAGTATTTCTCATTTACTGCAACTTAGCTCAAAAGTACTCAAGATACTCAAAAGCAATACACACACAACACTGTATCTGGTCCTCCAAACTGGCTACTTCACTCTGCAGACCCGCATCAAAGGATGAATGTAGATGTAACCAGTATGGAGTAAAATGCTGCTAGTAGAAAGGATTACTAACGCTTCATAGAGTTCACATCCCCTGCACGATACAGGGGTTTTCAGATTGGTCTTACAGGTTCTACCTGAATTAGCAAAGAATAAATGGAACAGGAGAAAATGTGTTTGCAAAAGAACTAATTCTTAAGAAGAGAGCACCCACATTATAAACATATTGGATGAGTGATTACCTCAGACAAGCTCTAGTCTGGTCTCAAGACTTAATACCTACTAGCAGTCAGATGGCATCTTCTATGCTCTGAAAGCACATCTTTTGGTTTCATTTTATCCCCCATGAGCCAAATTTTGTGGGCTCTGAGAATGCTCCAGGATATGAACAAACAAGAAGCACATACATGACTAGAACTAAAACACTGATATAGACATCCACAGACTACCAAAAATGACAGTGATAAGTTATACTAGAGAGAGAACTGAAGTTTCAAATAGCACAAACAAGTACTTTTAAAGGAATTATGGATACATTGTTATTACAAATCCAGATTGTAGCTCCTGGTTGTGCAATAGAGATTGTGATTCTGTGACTTTGCCATAGAGGGAAGGCTTAGCTTTGGAGCGTTTCGATCTTAAAATACTGGCTGTAAGTTATGATGCTCTGAATGTATAAACACTGCTCAACTATAAATTCCCTAGCTTTGTCACATTCGTATAGTATTTTTTTTTTAAGCAGTGTGGTTACATAGAGAAGAGGTAATGACCACGCCATATTCTGCTTCTAGAAGAGTATCTTCCTTTAAATACACCACTGAAATAGTTCTACTCCTGTAAATTATGTATTTTCAGGCACTTCACACCTTATAGAGTCCCATTATCTATTCTGCCCTTTGATTCCAGAAGACACAGGAGCAAGCAGAAAAATGAGTTGTGAAAGAGCAGCCAATTAAGCATGGTAATTCACAACTAATTCCATCAATAAGTTGCAACATACAACCAAAATGGAGGTGTAATAAGTTCAGCAGCTGTTGATGACTGGATAATTGACCTTGGAAATTCCCACTTTACCTAAGCTACTTATTTATTCCTAAATTTCTCAGTAGACTGTAACTATTCCACACAGCTAATTGTTAAAAAGCTCCAAGGCAGTATGTATTGTCTTTACAGCAAACGCTCATACACTTCCAGTGTAAAATAGCATCTGGAAAGGACAATAAGAATTCAGGAAGAATACTTAATTCGTGAAGAGACCAAGACATACACTCAGCTTTCTACTACACAATAAATGAAAATAAACCCATATTTTATGATGATAACAGTAAGAGACTGATGCAAAATGTAGTATTTTTATTCTGCAGTCTGGCTGCCTACAGAAAAAATAAGGACTGCAGAGCGCAGGTAATAATACAGGACTAAAAAAAAAGAAAATGATGCTACTTCTTCCCTACAGATTGGAAACCTTCCCCTCCTGGTATCATAATGGGCCATTTTTGCTTTCTTCAACTATTCCTTCCTGTAATACAGGAAGTTCTTTAATTAATTTGCATGATCAAGTGCTTTTCAATCCCATAAGGCTTAGGCAACAGAATATACTCAGAAGCAATAACAGCCTATGTGCCTCATGAAAGAAACAACGCTGGCTTCCACAAGTTTACTATTTTTCAGTGCACTGTAGACAAGGCTACACTTGACCTAACATCTTCAGGAAGTTACAAATAGACATTTTACCATGCACAGTTCAAAGAATAAAAAAGGAACACTGTCTTCTAACTGTTCCTCTTTCCATCTGTCTAATGTGCTATCATTTCATCTGGCTACAGAAACTACATTTTCACATGAATCCATTGTTCCAAATGCAAGCCAAGGCTTCTACTCCTCTGATTATGTGATGTATATGATCTCTTCTTGTACACCAACACCACAGGTTTTAACCAGCATTTAATAGTAGATTGTAACAGCCTCGTTCAGGTTTTTTTGTCTGTCACACAGTATTGTCATTATGTATAAATAAAGAACACTAAGAAAATTAAAAATTAACAATTACCTAAACAAGACATGTTACAGTCTTTATGAATTTCATGAAGGCAGAAGACAAGCTCATTCAGTTGACATTCATAATTTTTAATAATAACATATAGCAGCAACATACATGCCTAACAGGCTTCCCAATACACAAAGTACCAGATAGCTGACTGACTTCCCCACCTTGATAAAATTTCAATGTCCTCACAAACTTGCAAAGGAAAAGAAAAGCATGCCTATGGTCTTAATAAATCCAACCCATGTAGTAGAGTCAGAAAAAATAAGGATGGCTGGCTACCAAAAGGACACAGCAGAAGACAATTTGCTTCCTCAAATTGATCATCTAATCAAGCTGCTCGCGTTTTGTGATTATCACACTGGCTGAAATCACCATGGATTGTTAGATTTATTGGAAAGGAGATTGCAAATAGGCAAAAAGACAGGTTAACAAATCACTTGTAGGATTTCTGAGGTGATCCATTTCCTGGTCTTCTAAATTTCATTAATCTGAAGCAACGAATATGGAGATAATGGTTTGAGTGTGTGGGATGTATCATCTTTCAGGAGTGACATAAGATCTTCAACAGCTACATAGAGAAATCAGTTCCCTGGATCCAACTCTATTTGATAATCTACATCAGAGGTCTGATAAGTCTCCTCAAGAGGAAAACTTTTTCAGTGTAGAAATATACCTACTAAATTCCCAAAACAGTAATACCAACTACTCCTAAAAGAAGCCAGAAATAATTTGAATATTTACAAATACAGAACATTGCCTGAACCAGTAACAAACTTCATATAACAATAACAAATTTTCCAGGATAAACTAAGCATCATGGTCAAAGAGTCCACAGATTTGAAATCCACCATTAGAACAATCACTTACAGAGAGCAGATACGGTCAGATAATCCTACCCAGACAGCTAATGATCTCTCTGTGGCTAGAACAGATGTTTGGGAATGTTTCTGATCATTTATGCAAATTCTAGAGAAACTCAGTTTTGTCTAAGAAACTTGTAGGTTAAGAACTCAAGTTGTGCATGGTAACTAGGGGTATTCAAACCAAGCAATCCATACTATATGCTCTCATAGAGAAGCATGTGGCATGCTCAGAGCTGTGAGGGACATTTTGATGAAAACTAACAGATATCCATGCTACAATTTCATTTATACCTACAGCAGGTAGACAAGAAAGCCACCACTGAAGTCCTAGATCTGAGATTATCAGCTCCATGACTAAAAAAAAAATTATATGTGTTAGCAGAGTTTTACAAGCTCATTATATACAATATATATTACTCAATACTATAATTATTTTTTACTTTTGAGAGAAAGCAAACAAAGCCCTACTTTCCCAATAACAGACTTGCTGTTGGTATCAGGCTTTCCATGCAAACTAAAGCTCATTCCTCCAAGCTACAAATACTATCACTCTAGCATCTCCTTTATTTGACCTGACTAGCCACAAGCAATAATGGAAAACCTCAAAAGGGAAAGAAAAACGGGAAAGGAAGAAGAAAAAAAAAAAAATTGAAAAAAAAAAAGTGTACTTGAAATGGAGAAGAGGAGATAAACAAAACTGCTAACAAATCATCTTTCTTGTAATTGCTCCTTCACTTCCACAATGATTCTGCTTAGGAGCGTGCTAAAACAACCTGTGGCATGTGAAGAACAGTTGGCATCACAGACTAGCAGAAACTTTTGAAAGCTAACTCCTCTACATTGTCTGAGGGATGTAAACCTATTTTGTACAATATCATTGGGGAATACACCAAATGCTCTACACTCAGCTTGTTCAGCTTATAATGTGGACAAGTGTATAATGTTTTTCACATTTTCTGTAAGACAAGTCAGGTCTGAATTCACTTTGACAATCTCCCTATGTATCGGTTTCCTTTTCCAAAGGACACAAAAAAGCATGTGTCACAAACTTTGAAGACATACTATATGAAACATACCTTTGAACCAGAGGACTTCAGCCATTTTCAACATGGAATATGGATGAAAAGAGACAGAATTGAGAAGAAGCTTAACAAAAAGTAGAAGCAGCACAAGATCTTCCAGCAGCATGCTGCTACACAAGAATACAACCATTGTCTAACTATCTGTAAAAGTACAGATAGCTTGTACTTTGCTGTATGTTCTTCTAAGATTTCTTGTGCCATCGTAAGATTTTAGAAACCTAGGTAATCTTATGATTTAATTTATAATCCCATTAATGCTTTCCAATACTAGAGAATTCTAATCTCTGAGGCCAGTAACCTTCTCAAAATGCTGGGATCAAGGTGAGGGTTGGAGGGGATAAATATTTTATTGCCAACTTCTAAATAATTTCAAGAAATGACTGTAGAGAGCAAGATCTGCTTTTGTAGGCACGCCAACATAGCTCTATCAGGCCTGTGCTTCACTAGTGTCCTAACACCGCTACAGTAGCCATAAGCATAAGCACACTTGGCTGAAGCATTATACCAATGTGGGCACATACAGAGCCTATAAAAAACAAACTGGTGTATGTTTTGGATTCTCAAGGGCAAAGAGTGAAGAAATATCTTCTCATAATCAAGCAACTACGGACCTACAGGAGAGAAAAAGAACCTTTTCACTGCTTATACTTTTGGGGAAAGTTGCAGTGATGTAACAGGATAGCCTCATTTTGAGACCTATTCTTCCACGATCAAAATGAGGCTAATATTCAGTTCTTCATGTTCTTAAGAGTATTAAAAACACTTATGTTCATACACCTTATATGAAAAAGCATATACTTTTACCCAAGCAAATGTTAAAGATGAAATTGCCATTCTCATGAATGAAAGACGGCAGTGGGAACAAATCACCCAGCATTTCACCACAGTTTGTGAGATCTTGCCCATGATTTCTGCCTATGCAGAAAATCAACCAGTACCTGCCCATCTAAGCCCCAAATTCCCTTGTGCTGTGTGAGGTTGACTCACATTAGTTACCTTAAAATATCATAACAGAAAACACACAAAAACATTTTTTCTCTTCCTAATATGATGCTACAGAAGATCAAGCAAAACTATTTAATTTATGGGATGATGCTTAAATAAGCTCTGAATTCTTCAAAGTTTTATGGAAATTATGGTGCCTTGTGCTTTAAATAAGCTCTCACTGGTACAGTCACTTGATTTGATTCCAAAAAGAAAGTGAGAAATCAGAACCTTTCCCTGCATTTGATTAGAGAATTTTCTGTGAAGACTGTAATATGCAGTCCTTTTTCATCAGCTAGAATGTTATAAACATTGGGAAATTATTTTTTAAAAAGAAATTTAAAGATTCTTTACCAATTTCTGCAGCCTTTATTTGTTGGCAAGGCAGCCGGTGTCAAAAAATGCTGGGGTGGGGAGCAGTTGGAAAGGAATTTATATCTACACCTGATTTTGGTACCAAGAGAGAAATGATACTTTCATTATTTTTCTCTCATGTCACTTAACTCACCTTTAGTTATTTCTTTAGCTGTATTTTCCCGAAGCAAGCTAAAAACATTCACTCTTCCACAGACATATTTTTCAGCTGTGAGTGACGATACATCTAGTTTTTGTTGAACTCACTAAATACCTCAGAAGACTCTTAGAAAAGGCCCTGTAAGCAACTAACTTGGCCTCAAAAAGTTCTTTAAGCTCTCCATATTTGAGAGCTGCTCTATTTTTACCTTATTTCTTGAGACTTGGAGACGAGGCAATTAGGAGGAAAGTACGGTTGTTCTCATGCTCTGAGAGACCATGCATAAGGTAGAATTATTTCTTCAAAAAGTAACCTCTTAATTTAGGAAAAAATCTTTACTTGCCTCATTCTGATAACACAGGACAGTAAGGCTTTCTAGTCAAGTCTTGTCATACTTTCCCTGTGCCTTCTATTACCTCACACCCCAGGCTGGAATCACAGCTTTCATCTCTATGATGAGCAAGTAACATTCATTAAATTTATCTGGACAACATACTTTGCTGTGGGTTACATTGCACAAAGAGCAGAAGGCATCCACAATCAGAAAAACAGCATATATAAGAGTATATTAATAACCCCCAGAAGTCTCTCTTCACAAAGATTACAGGACCTAGGGGAAAAAAAAGGAATTATTGAAAAAGTAGTAGTTACTGGAATACACAGTCAGTTGTGTACATTCCTTCTTGGTCTGTCAAGATAAGAAATCAAGTCTTGCTAAGCTGTTTTGTTTTAGTAAGGTGTCAATATGTAAGCAGTCAGCCACTTAAAATTCACTCCTCATCACAACAAATAGTTGCATATTAACTTGCAGAAATTCAAACTCAAAAGAATGATTGCTACAATATCAAGGCTACTAGTGTAAACTGATGTTTCTTTTCAAGATTACAAAAAATCCTGGTGAAATCAAGAAAAATATCTAAATAATATCTAAAACTACTCTTCTGCTCTGAAAAACTCAAAAAATATTAACATGCATGTAAGAGCATATTAAAGAGGTTGTTTTTTTTTTTAATTACACCATTTCTGCGTCGTGCTTAAATAAATGATTTGGATTATTCAGCTCTAACAGTTCTGGTTTGTAATGAGCACTTTCAAAGCTGAAAACTCTCTGGTCCCTTAAAAGAACTAAAAACATACTTGAAACCAATTAAATTAAATGGAGCAAATCTTCACCAATAATGCAGAGCCTGTTACTAGTGCCCCCAGGAAAGTCTAATTCTTCATTCTCCACTATCAAGTCCCATTTCACCACTTACGAGAGAAACTTTCGTACTGATGCATCCATGTGTGCATTGTATCCATACACACGTGGAAACACTAATAACCAACGCTGAGTGAAGCCACCTGAGTTGTGTGGGGTTTTGTTTTTTTTTTTTTATGCCAGCAGGACACAATGGAAAGTCACCAAGAAAGTCAGAAACGAGCCAGGAGGACCCAGATTTGTGCACGTGCATTCAGAACAAACGAGTTTTTCCCTCAGGTACCCCGTCCTGTGGGACGAACAGCCTCTCCCAAGGGTCTCACCCCAGCTTCTCTCGTGGCAGGACTTTTGGGTGCCCCAAAGGCACAGGCATTTCGAGCCCTCCCGGTGCAGTCGCACCCTCCTCAGCAGAGGAGGATCTTCCATGCTGCGTGTGTACCTTAAAACCTGCTCCTGCCGTGCTCATTTTAGTACCTTCAGCACAGCTCGTGGCTGAATCCGCAGCCGAGCACAGCCCCGCGCCAAGAGCCTCAGAAACAGCCATACCTCGAGGTGAACTCTCAGACGGCACCGAAGCCAGGGCAGATACAAAAGACGCCAGGAGCCACAACTGCAGCCCGTGAAACTGGCACCGACCGCTGAGGCAACAGCACAGGTTCATTTGTTATCCCAGCTTTCATCCGACGCCGTTCGTAAAATGCCACGCCAGGCCGGCTGACCCCTCCCGCAGAGGCAAGGAAGCGCCCTCACAGCGCTGCCGGGCTCAGAGACCGGCCGGGGCGGAGGACGCACCAGAACCGTAGCGAACGCGGCTCCCTCACCTGGCTGCCCACAAGCGGAGGAGAGGGGAAAGGGCCTCGGCCGCCGGCCCCGCTCCCCGGGACCGCCCGGGGGCCTCGGCCCGAGCGCGCCGCTGCCCGCGTCCCCCCTGCCGAGGCGGGCTCGCCGCCCTGAGGCGCTGCTGGCGCGCGCCCGCAGCGGCCGTTGGGCCCGGCTGATGGCTGCCGGGGCGCGTGGCGGCGCCCCGCTCCCGCTCCCGCGCCCCGGACTCACCGAGAAGCCGGCCCAGAACGGGCAGGAGTGGCGGACGCGGGCCGAGGTGGTGAGCGCCAGGGCGGCGAAGCTGACGGCCACGATGAGGCAGCCGAGCGCCATCTGCGTGACCCCCAGCGCCAGCATCGCCCGCGAGCGGGCGCGGTGCTCGCGCAGGCGGGACAGGCTGCGGGACAGCGCGGTGGGGCTGAGGGAGCGCGCCCCGCCGGGGGGCCGCGCCGCCCCGCCGCCGCCCAGCGGCATC